>PVKM010008936.1:0-37948 GCA_004027735.1 Carollia perspicillata | reverse complement strand
ATAAGTTCTTTAGCTTCTACATTTCCCACACTACTCTTGCCTTCCCCTGTCTATTTTCTACCCACTGTCTATGATACTTATTCTCTGTATCTTCTCGCCCTCTCTCCTCCTCCCACTCCCCTGTTGCTAACTTTCCATGTGATCTCCATTTCTGTGGTTCTGTTCCTGTTCTAGTTGTTTGCTTAGTTTGTTTCTGTTTTTGTTTCAGATGTGGTTGTTAATAATTGTGAGTTTGCTGACATTTTACTGTACATGTTTTTTATCTTCTTTTTCTTAGATAAATCCCTAAAACATTTCATATAATAAGGGCTTGGTGATGATGAACTCCTTTAACTTGACCTTATCTGAGAAGCACTTTATCTACCCTACCATTCTAAATGAAAGCTTTGCTGGATAGAGCAATCTTGGATGGAGGTATAGGTCCTTGCCTTTCATGACTTGGAATACTTCTTTCCAGCCCCTTCTTGCCAGTAAGGTCTCTTTTGAGAAATCAGCTGACAGTCTGATGGGAACTCCTTTGTAGGTAACTGTCTTCTTATCTCTTGCTACTTCTAGGATTCTCTCCTTCATTTTAATCTTGGCTACTGTAATTATGATGTGCCTTGGTGTGTTCCTCCTGGGGTCCAACTTCTTTGGGACTCTCTGAGCTTCCTGGACTTCCTGGAAGTCTGTTTTGTTTGCCAGATTGGGGAAGTTCTCCTTTATTATTTGTTCAGATAATTTTTCCACTTGTTGTTCTTCCTCTTCCCCTTCTGGTACCCCTATAATTCAGATGTTGGAACGTTTAAAGATGTCCTGGAGTTTCCTGAGCCTCTCCTCATTTTTTTGAATTCTTGTTTCTTCATTCTTTTCTGTTTGGTTGTTTGTTTCTTCCTTCTGGTCCACCCCATTGATTTGAGTCCCACTTTCCTTCCCATCACTATTGGTTCCCTGTGCATTTTTCTTCATTGCACTTAGTGTAGCCTTCATTGTTTCATCTAATTTGTGACCAAATTCAACCAATTCTGTGAGCATCCTGATCACCAGTGCTTTGAACTGTGCATCTGAAAGCTTGGCTATCTCTTGGTCACTTAGTTGTATTTGCTGTGGACCTTTGATCTATTCTTCCAAATGGGCCATTTTTTTTTTTTTGGCCTTGTTGTGCTTGTTACATATGAGGAGTGGGGCCTTAGGTGTTCACCAGGGCGGGGCAACCCACGTCACTAGGTTGTGATGCTGTATGTGGGGGCAGGTCCCAAGAGGGAACAATGGCACTTGCTCTGCTCTCTGTTGAATCTCAATCCCCTCCACTACTTCCGCCAAGCAAACTGGGCCTTTCTGGTGCTGGTTCCCATGTGGGTGGGTTTGTGTACATTCTAGGACCCTGTGGGTCTCTCCAATGAACTCTCCTGTGAGCCTGGGAGTCTCTCCCGGCATCTCAATCCCTACATGTGTTTTCAGTTGGTGTTTTGAGGCTTTATTTCCCGGTGCTGGGACCCTGGGTTGTGCGGTCTGTCTCACTCCCCAGTTTCACCTGGTTTATCTGCACGTGAATAAGGGACTGCCTGGTTAAGCAGCCGCCTTGTGCACAGTGGCTCACTTCACAATCACTGCCTTGCTGGGTCTGCCCGTTGCCACCCTGCACCCAGGGTCTGGCAGCTGCCATCTTGTGCACCCAGGGTGCCTTGTGCTCTTGGTGCCACTGCTTTTTGTGTCATGATCCCTCTCCACTGGCCACTCAACTCAGCCCCACCTACTGGTCTGGATGAACGTGTCTATCTTTTAACTCCTTGGTTGTCTGACTTCCATATAGTTCAATTTTCTGTCAGTTCTGGTTGTTGTTTTGTTTCTAAATTGTTGTTGTCCTTCTTTTGGTTGCGAGGAGGCACAGTATATCTACCTATGCCTCCATCTTGGCCGGAAGTCAGCAGTAATCTCTTGACTTTGAACATTCTTTGTTCATCACAGCATTCAAATGCTGCTTCTGAGGGCCCACAGAAGAGACCTCCTCTCTATACATTTCTGTGATATGGTTGAAGAACTCTCTGGCAGACCTTTTGGGAACAACCACAACTCTGTCCCTGCCCCTAGGTTCCCCCCTTGTCCCCTTACACTGACAGGAAGTCCTCCTGCTCAAGGTCCCCTGAAGGCGCTGAGGCATCCATTTGGCCCATAGGAAACTCACACATGCTTGCCACACCACATGGTAGGGAAGCCAGCTGCCCACAGACATCTTATCTCCTTGCCCTGTTCTGCTGGGTTATTCCAGCTAGGCTCCTGACTTTACAGTACTCCAGGCAAGCTCCAGGCTTTTGATTCACATCTGTACTCTTGCCCGAACTTCCAAGGAGAAAGGCAGACCTCTCTCAAGGCATGAAGTGAGGCTCTGCTCTTCTGTAGCTCAACCAGAGAACAGGAGTCAAGACTTCCTTCTTGCATGCACCCCAATCTCCATGAGTGGCATGCCCACCCCTAACTTGGCGGGACCCAGAGCAATAGTCCCAGTAGAGGGGCCCACATGCCAAATATCCAAATACTTTAAAGACACAAATCTAGCTCACGAATAGTACTGTTAAATAAAATATCATTCACAAATATACCTTCATGATGGCCGGGAAGGTCAGTTTGAAACAGAATTCTCAGTCTCCTTGGAATTCGAATCTGAGAGAGACATTCCTCCCATCCCGAGACCCTGCCTCTGGCTGACAGCCTGCTCTGCTTCTCTTCCTTTCCTCACCGCCATTCCACAGCACAAGAGCCTCGGGCATGCGCATGTGGCCACCCAGGCTGCACATCCAGGACTGACCCACATCCACCCAAAACTGCTGCCCCCTGGCCACACACAGATGCAGGTCTGAGTGCAGTCCATCTTGGGGTAATGGACCTCAGCAGGCCCTGGAAGGCATCCTGGGAGACCTGGACACCTGGAATGTGGCGGGGAGGGGGGCACCAGGAGGACTTGTCCCCTAATGACACAGATTACCCATTCCAAAGGCAGGAATATGCTGAAGGGGTTTCTGAGAGGGTCTCTCTAAAACATAGACGTCAGGGCAGGGACCCAACTTCAGGAGAGTTCTGATGAGTGTTTTTTTGACTTTTGCTGACTTGAGGGTGCAGCATGGGAAAGAAGGGGGGGAATGTCACCACCCTGTCTTTAGCTCACCACTCAGCGACTCCCCTTTCCATCAATCTATACCTTCTGCTTCTGTGGACTTTATGGGATGGTGCAGGTGAAAGGCAGAAAGCCAGTCTGGCCACCTCTTAAAACGCCATGAAGGGGGCTGCTCAGCAACTCCTCGGCTCCTTTCATCAGACTACAGACACAACCTTCCCTACTGTCCTCAGTCTGGGGGCTTTAGCCGCAATTCTGAGACATCCCGTTCTATCGGGTTACAGAGAGGGTCCAGACACATCGTACTAATGTGACACGGATATTCAGTGAAGCAGGAGTGTTTTACATGCCCACATTTTAACACTACGTGAGAGAGGCAGAGGGAGAGAGTAAGTTTCACATCTGGGCAGCTTAAAAACCAGGCTCTGTTCTCTGACAGGAATAAATTTACGGAAACACGTCTGCAGGGAGGAAGGAGACACCAAGTTCCAACTAAGGGAAACTCCACAAAGGCTTTGGCAGAGATGTTGGCTGTTTCCTTCAACTCAAAGGATGTGGTGCTGCCCCCAGGCCCCCAGTCAGGAGGCTGCTTCCCTAGGATCACAGCAGCACTAATGCTGGGTGAGGAGCAGCTACTGTCCCCACCCTGGAGTGCCCGCACTTCCTCTTAAGAGAAGCAGGGTGTAAGGAAGCACTGTCACTCCTGTCCAGCCCCTAGCTTCAGTGGCCTGCCCTCACCACAGCTGGGACCACCTGGCCTGCCGCCATCTGCAGACTCCACCCTGCTCTGGTCTCTGACCAAGAGGGAACAAGGTCTGTGTCTAATCCCTAGGCACCCAGAAGGCCATAGAGAAAACAGGACTGATCTGGAATCGGAGGCCCTGGATTTAAGTTCTGATCCAGCTACTTACTAGGTGTGAGATTTTTAGATGTCAGTGAATTTTCTGGGCTTCCTCTGGAAATTAGAGGTGGGAAGAATATCCATTTACCTACCTCAGTGGGAAGTTGAATGATCTAATAGTATCATTTTGAAACTATAAATTCTGAATTATTAGTGGTACACGACCAGGCTTAGAGATGGAGTATCATGGTCTTTCTGTCTGGTTTCACAGCAGGTTTAGAACCATGGCTCTGCCTCCACTATCAGACCAAACAATACCAATAACAACAGCTTTCTGAGGAAAGAAAGGTCAATAGCAACAGCAATAGTAGTAACAGTCTAACACTTATTGAGCATTCCTATGAGCTAGGCACTAAGCTGAATGCTCAGACTCGGCCTCATTCAATCCTCACCACCCTACGAGGACCACTATCTCACCTAGGAGTTTCTGTTCTTGCCTCCCAGCCTGAAGCACAGGCTACAGGAGCCTGGGTTTCTGACCGTCAACACATTCCATCTCCCACTGGGATACCCTGCTCCCCGCTGTGGGCCCTCCTCCATGTCAGCCAACTGCACTTTGAGTTTTCACCTACTCTCAAGATGCCACTTATGGAGATTGGGGTGCCATATTATTTATGCTAGGTGGGGTTTTTCAAACATAAGCCTCAGAATCTGACCCCGGGTCACCATCCCTCTGCAGCCCAGCGGTCCACCACTGCCCCCAGGGAGCTCGGCACCCTCTGGTCCTGAGTGGTGGCGTCCATGTTTCCTCTCTCTGGAGACCTGAGATTATGGCAGAAATGACGCCGTATAACTTCTAAGTCTAGAGTGCATGAGGTGATGCAGCTTCTGCTGTCCTCACTAGAACACTGCTGCTTGAGCCCTGAGCTGCCACGTCAGCAGTCCGCCGGCCCCGAGGCTGCCACGCTGGGGGAAGCCCAACTAGTCCATGTGGGAAGACCACATGGAGAGCCCCTGAGTTTGCTCGAAGAGAAAGATGTCTGACCAGTCTCCTGCTGTGTCAGCTGCCCCACATGGACTGGTTGGGCTTCCCTCAGCATGGCAGCCTCGGGGCAGGTGGACTGCTGACGTGGCAGCTCAGGGCTGGAGCAATAGTGTTCCAGTGAGCACGACAGAAGCTGCACCACCTCTTATGCCCTAGGTTTAGGAAGCATATGGTGTCACTTCTGCCATAGTCTCAAGCCTCCAGAGAGAGGAAACACAGGCCCCAGCACTCTATGAGAGGAGCATTAAAGTTATGGTGCAAAACAAGCACGCGGGATGGGGGATATTATTGCAGCCATCGTTGGAGAATACAATCTGCCTCGTCTACTGAAGAGGAAGGTATGCTGGGAAGTAAAGCAGACTTAGATCCCAGGGGCTGCAAGAGCCCTTGGCCTGATGTCCCCACCCTGCCACCTGTGGTGAACTTATTTGTTCACTCTCTTCTTATGAGGGCCTTGGTTTCCCATTTGCTCCTCAGTTTCTCATCAAAACTCTAGCCCTGGTGTCCTCCCCCGGTCGAAGGTCACCACTCCAGCCCGGCCCTGTTCCTGATGTTTGCCACACTGACCACAGTGGACACACTGTCATCCTAATCCACACCTGGTGAACACCACTGAGAGGGCCCACTGCCACTCCCCCGGTGGCCCCCCCAATATCCTCCCACAATATCCATTCTAGCCCCTACTGAGTTCAAGCTCCTTCAATGGCCTTGGAGTGGGCACTATGTCACTGGGGCCTTTTGAGAGGACCAAGTGCTTTTAGCTGTGACTTACTGAGAGCTCAGCCTTGTACTGTCTTGGCTGTCTTACACCTTCCAAGGCAACGTGGAACTATTTATTTGACCCATTTGCATCACTGCATGTATGACACCCCATGTGCATCTCACCAAAGAATCTAGGCCAACCTCAATATCACAAGATTTAAGCAGGACTCTTCAAGGCAGGGGCCAAGATAGGACTCTGCTCCGTTGGTTAGCAGTGCAAACCAAGAGCCAGTCACTTAACCTTGAATTCCTATGATATGGGGATAAGAGAATTTACTGTGCCTGTTTTGCAGGCTTATCTTCAAAACAAGATGTGCTACATGAAATGATTTGAGCAAACTGTAGCATGTAACATGTAATAATCATTATTACTATTACAACTGTCCTAACACTGCTTCTGTATTCTCTTCCCCTGCCTACAGGGTCAGCCAAAATATGCCCTCCCCTCTTGGCCGCCCTGTTCAAAGCCCCAGCAGTCATCAGTTCCCTTTCCTCCTTTGTGCCCCTGCTGAGAGAGGTGAGAGTGGTGAATGCCATGCTGCCCCTCAGCCCACCTACACCCTCACAGGTGTGCTGTGGGCAGTTGTAGCCTCTGTTGGACATCTTATGAATACCAGCTGAGGATGGGATGATCTAAGGGGTGGGCCCCGTGACCATCTCACACACACAGTCACCACCAAGCTGTGTTCCTTGTGAGCACTGAGATTCATCACAGGGCCCCCCACCACCAGGCAGGGGTCTCCCCATCACCTCCATCCTGCCTCCTGGGGTACGTACAGATGGGAGAGAAGCCCATGAAGACAGTCAGAGGCTGCAGAGCAACCACAGCTATGTGCAGTCAAGGGAGCAGAGCCTTGGACAAGACCCCCTTCCTCCCACACGGTTCCTATGGGTCACACCTGGGACAGACTCCTAGGGACACTGCATTTTCCATCTCTGTGAACAATGCCTGGCAGGAAGGAAACCTTTCAAAGACTCCATCATGGTGCTTCTGCACTGCAGGCTTTTTGCCTTATCCTCTGCTTTCCCACACAAGAAAAAAGGATGCTGGCCCAGCTCTGAAGGTCTGGCCTGGTTATGAAGCAAAGAGGCTATTCTTAACTGCAGACTTGCCAATCGAGCTGGAGGGGGCCAAGGGAAAGGCTGATAAAACTGTTTCTCTTTCAAGAAAATCCAGGGGCACAAACAGGCAGAAGATTCGACTGGGCAGCCAGGCTGCCAGAGATAGGATGGCAGCAGGAAAACCACCTCCCAGGCCGCTGTGAATCAAGGTTTTTAAAACTTTTATAGTCTTTTATTTTGCCTCCTCAAAGTAGCTTCAGGGAGAGAAAGAGTGAGTGACGGTTTCATCTTTCTGTCTTTGCCAATCATTATTCCCTCCTCCGGCACCAGACTCCCTCCCGCCTGCTCCATCCGCCCCCCACCCCCAGCCTAGCGAAGCCATCTGGTGTGGACAGGGCTGAGCAGCGATTCCTGACAAGCAGCTGGAGCGCCGGACACACAGCCGACACTCCGTGAACGCAAAGAACCCCGGGAGGAGTTTTTTAAACTGGAGCCATTTGGCTGACTGCTGGGCAGTGGTGGGTGGGCTGGGTGGAAGGCGCAGGGGGAGAGAAAAAAAACAGACAGAGATCCAAAACCAGTGACTAAGCCTAGAAGAGTGGGAAGCGAGTGAGGCTCCCAGAGAAGGCCCAAAGCCCACAGAGAGACAGCGGAGAGCCCGTCCTCCCAGGGAAGAGAGAGTAGAGCGGAAAAGGAGGAAAGAATGAAAGAGGTGGCAGAAGGAAAAAGTGCAAAAAATCAGGGAAGAAAGCAGACGGGCAAGAGGCTTGGCCTGAGAGGTGTTCCAAAGAGATAGGACACGCGGAGGAGCAGGACGGGAGGAAGGGAGCAGTCCCCAAATTAGACCTGGGCTGGGCCCTAGACGTGTTTTTACAATATTCAAGTTTAAAACTAAAAACCCATCTCTGTCCAAAACACTGAATCACATGTTGACCAAGTTCCTCATGTGACCCCCAGAACAGAGCCACCAGCTGGCACGACCCTGAGAATGAGCGTCTCCTTCAATTTTGTCCCTGGATGCCGCTCTCACCCCACCCGTGTCCTGGACCTGCCACAAATCCCCAGGCTCTCAGCCCTGTCTGCACATTAAATTTCCAGGAAACGTGTTAAAATTACTGCTGCCAGGGCCCCACTGAGGCCAGTTTCACACCGCTCCCTTGTCCAGGGACACAGGCAGGGTTGGAAGGTACATCAGTGTGATCCTCCCACCTGGTCAGTTTTAAATATCTGCTACAACATTCTGTAAGGTACAGTTGACCCCTGAACCATGTGGGGGTATCAACCCCGACACAGTCAGAAATGTGAGTATAAATTTTGACTTGCCCAAATCTTAAGTTGCCCCTCAGTATCTTAGTTCCAGAACCACCCACAGATACCAAACCCACAGATGCTTACGTCTCTTATATAAAATGGTGTAAATCCATGCATACAGTCGGCCCTCCTCATCCCTGGACTCCCAACCAGGATGGAAAATAAGACAGGTATTTATTGATAAAAAGATATCTGTGTATAAGCGAACCTGCACAGTTCCAGTCCATTTAGTTCAAGGTCAACTGTATAGTTCCATGAGGGACAACAGGGGCTTTCTGACCTTCATGAATAATATTGTTTCTAAGGAAAATGCATTTATACTTTAACCCCAGATGTCAGGCTACAACCAGCCCCCACACACACCCTGTACCCCGCCACCCATACACTGCAAGGCTTCCTCGGCCAGGGAAGGGGACGGACCAAGAAGCTCGTGGGGCTTTCCCTGCCTGGGTCTCCACGCAGGAAACCTTTCATAACTTGAGTGTTTACAAGCCAGGGGGTTTTATTCGAGTTCAGTTAAAGCTAAAAAGAAGGGGGAAAAAATCTGTCGACAATGAATAACAGAGGGATGGGCGCTTTATAAGAAATGGCAGAACCTTCAAGTTAATAAATAAAGAAGACACATGCCTGGAAACGAAGTGGAAATGTGGCTTAACAATTCCATACTAGGAACTCTGCAGAGCCAAGATGTCAGGGAAACTGGTTTTCAGAGCTGTGGTAACTTGCGTCAGAGCTGCCAGACAAAACGAGATCATTCCAATCACACAAATACAGCCATCTCTCCCGCGCAGACAGGAAGAGGGGGACGGGGCATGAGCACTCAATTCTGCCACGTGTGGGACCCTTGAAGGGATTTCACACGCACCTCCAGCACCCCACCCACATGCCGGCAACGGAAGGATTAGGTCCCTGTCCCACTTCCTGCGGATCCTCCGAGATACGCACATAGAAAGCAGGATGCCGCTTGTGAAAAACACCCAGGGAGAGAAAGTTGGCACCAGCACAAAGTTTCGTGAAATCCTTGAAGCCAACAAGACAGAACAGAACAGGCCAGAGGGTACGGCCAAAAACCTGTTGTTTCTTTACCTCTTCCAGTATCGCACAATAAAAAGTTAATCAAACCATTGAATTACACAAGCAACAGCCTAGCTAGGATTACATAAATGGAATCAGTGTCCAGTGACAAAGAAGCCTTCCCTGCATTCCCCTCCAAAGAGACTCCTCGGTCAGCAAACAGGGCCAGGGCCCTGATGCCTAGGCTGCTGAGCCTCCGTGCCTGCCCAAAAGAGAACCTCAGCCTGCCCTTGGGTGGGTTTCTCCACCATGACAGTGGTGGTTTCATAACAGACAGCTGGTGCGGGAGATGAATGCAGAGGCCTGCACATCAGTCTGCCTGTCTCCTACTCCTTTGGGAACAGACCAGCACACTGTTGTGCCTAAATTAGCTGAATTTCTTTGTGAGGCAGGTTCTTCAGTTACCAGGATCGGATCAGAGACCTTCACAAGCTACCCCAGGATGAGGGGTTCACATAGGGGAACAGGGGGAGCAAGGAAAGAGGTAGCCCAGCCAGGGAACAATTAGAACCTGCCCCAGGGTACAAGGTAGCTCCAGCAACTGGGAGGGGGGACCTGGAGGGGAAGCAGCTCCAGGGGTCTTGTCTTCTTGTCCCTCCCAGTTAGGGCTGCTGCTCCCATCGTGGTAACTCAGCCACTCTCCACTCAGCCTCTGCAGCTTCTGCTAAGTAAGATCTTGTTCCCTACCATGTGGCATCTACTGACTCATGGCTTCTGTTCCTCATGGCACCTGCTCACTTGTCCCCTCTCTATGCACTCCTCAGCTTCCGTACATTCAAAGAGTGACTCTAAGACCCTGGAGGGGCTGAGTAGTTCAATTGATTGCTACCTGCTATGAAGCTTTCTTACTGGGCAGAAATCTCACTGCAGTCAGGCACCATCCCCTAGTTCAAACTACTAAAGCCAGGGTGGAAGGTGGCACCATGCAGAGGAAGGCAGCTTTGTCAGATGGGGCCTACGGCCAGGCAGACCGCCTTATTCAGGAAAACCCTCAGCCTCTCTGCTCCTCAGCTTCCCTTTCATGAATGTTTCATGCGTGTGCCCCTGGGCAACACACTAAAGCTGGCACAAGCCGGGCAAAGCAGGAAAGTAACACACTACCATAAAGGAGAGAGTCAGTAACGGTCTGACACCAGACGGCAATGATTCTGGTTCACATACTACGTACAGCGGCAACCACTGTGGGGAGGTTGAATCAGGAGCAAGGGGAAGTAAAATGGGTTTTTAAGAGTAATAGCTAACAGGGAGCAAGTGCTGGCCCTGGGTCAGGCTCTGTGCTAAGCACTGAACGACTATCCCAGGTGACATCCTGACATCATGACGGGGCAGTGTGGCACACAGCTGCTGACGACTCCAAAGCATCCCAACCCCTTCTCCTGTACCCCCTACTAACTGCAGAAGCTGTAAAAACTGCCAACTTCCCTCACAGAGAAGGACCTGTGACTCTGTTCTGGCCAATGAAATATAAGAAATCATCTGAGAGCTTTGGGGAAAGTTTTTTCTTTTTAGAGAAAAGGAAGATTCGGTCCCTCAAACATTGACCTTCTCCCTACGCATACTTTTTTTAAATTCTGCTATCATCTCCCATTTCCACCCCCACTTCCTACTATAAATGAAGACACTCTATGAAGAGACCACAGCTGACTTGCGAGATGAGGCAACAAATCCGAAGATGAAAATTAAAGATGGTGAAGTTGCCAGAAAGAACCTGGGTCCCTAGTAAGACTGTTGAGCAGCTGAATCGACACCAGCTGCATATCTCAAACTAATACAGGAGGGATTGTTACTATTCCCATTTTACAGATAAAGAAACTGAGGTACAGAGTGAGTAGTGGCAACATTCTAAGTGCTCATTTACAAAAGGGTTTAGTCAGGATTTAAAACCAAGCCTGCTGATTCCAGAGACCCAACCGTCATAACGCACCGCTCTCCAGTCAGAAGAAATCTTAGAATTGGAAAGTCTACACTTGCAAGGACTCTTAAGGACTCTGTGGCCCAATTCCTTTGGATTAATTGATAAGTGGTTGACTGCTTGGCCCAGGTGTTATTGGCTCCACCCTCCTCAAGTAATAGGACTGGATGCTGATGCCCCACCCAGGGTTCTTCCCATTGCTTTGTGCTTTACGGTACCCCATGCTTCCGCTCCTGAGGAAAACAGGCGGCTATGAATCCTGCCCAGCATGGATTCTGCGCTGCACAGGTGGCTTCTACACTGCTGCAGTTCAAGATGTATCATCTTGCCTCGTTCTGGACCTCTGATGCCACAGAAACCAAGGCAGAAGTAAAGACAATTAGCATTGTATATCAGAAAGTTATCATCTTGATGACCGTACACTTCAGTGTATTCAGAGGATATTAAGCCAAGATATTTTATACCAGAAAATGTTACCTGAGAAGAACCATTATTAGTGGCTTTTGCAATATTCACTCTGGAAGCCTGCGGCACCGTCCCTTAGGGAGAACAGTATTGCAAGGAAAAGCAATGGCAGACCTCGTCCCCAAGGCAATTTCTATTATTAAGCTGCTCAAAAAAGAAAAAAAAAAGCTAAATAAAACAAACAAAACTCTCCAATTTCCTATGGATCTCAAGAAAACAAAGAGGTCTGTTTCCACATAAATTTGCCATCTTTCCAAACGGTATGGGGCCTGATGGAGCCACTGGTTTTGAAAATCTAGCTCTAAGATCATTTTATGCTGCACTCTGGCCTCTTTTTAAGCATCTCTTCACTCTCCCAAAAAACTGCCATCATCTTATGATTGATGCTCTTCTGGAGATTCAGCTGAACTTGTCTGTTCACATTATCCAGCTGTTCAGTGCCTGCGGTTTTTACTAATGGTCGTTACATTTGATCATTCCCTCATTGGCCCTAAACTTTCTGGCAGTGCTCAAGAAAAATGTAGACTGCAACTGGTACTGAAAGCCTTGCAAATTTAGCAAAGTTGATGTCTTATGTTGGAAATAATATGGGATCAAGGTAGGAAATCAGAAGAATCATGTGTCCATTTATTCCACCGACATTTACTGAGCGCTTACTGTGCATCGAGCTCTATTCTTAGCACTCTGGAGGCATAATGCCTCAGATGTACATGCTAAGCACTGATATCATACTCATTTTATTGATTAGGACTCTGAGGCTTAGCAAGATAGAATAACTTACAATCTACAGAGACAAAGAGCAGGCAGTATGTGCATACATATGTATATACAAATTCCAACAGACAAGAATATAGTAATTAAATGAACTAGATGTCAAGGTTTAGCTAAAGAAGAGATTCCATTCAGGTCTCACAAAGAAGACTACATTGTAATGGGGGGCTGAAAGGTGGATAAGATTGTGGGAGAAGGAAGGAAGGAAGGAAGGAAGGAAGGAAGGAAGGAAGGAAGGAAGGAAGGAAGGAAGGAAGGAAGGAAGGAAAATAACTTAGTAAAGGTATAGAGGCAGGAAAATAGAGAAAACATTTGGAAATGGTGAGCCATTCGGTTTAGTAAGAACAAAGGGCACAGGGGTACAGGTGTTAGGACTGGTTAGGTAGGTTGGCCATGGGTCGTGGAGGACCTAGGCAATGACAAAGGCAAGAAACATGGCAAAAACCCTAGCAACTGATAATTGGGGGAGCATCGTTCTTCAAAGCGGAAGGTTGCTGGTTTGATTCCCAGTTAGGACACATACCTAGGTTGATAATTGGGGGAATGAATGAAGTATCAAGAATGATCCTGATACTGACTGTCATCAACACACATTCAGGCCAGTTCAGTGTCTGGGAAGAAATGTTGAGTAAAAAATAATAACATGGCCCCGGCCAGCATGGCTCAGTTGGTTGAGCACCGCCCTGCAAGGCAAAAGGTCACAGGTTTGATTCCCAGTCAGGGCACATGCTTGAGTTGCAGGTCCAGTCCCCACTGAGGCACGTGCAAGAGGCAACCGATTGATGCTTCTCTCACACATTGATGTTTCTCTCCCTCTCTCCCTTCCCCTCTCTCTAAAAATAAATAAATAAAATCCTTAAAAAAATGACACAAAGAACTTCCGTTTTAAAAGGGTCCCTGGCTAGTAGTCCCTGCCTCAACTTTTCCCAATTTTCCACTAAGCATACATATGACTACACATTTTTTAAAAATTAAAACTCAAAAATAGCACAAAAATGAGAACTGAATTACCAAAATATGGGAAGAATGGAAGGCGATTCGGAGACAGTGAGTGGCCCGGCTGTTGTTGCTGTCCTGCAGCAGAGAGGCCCACATGTGAGAGAGACAGCGAGGTGGCCCCTGGTCTTTCCCCTCCGCCGACCCTGTCGCAAAGGCCCAGGTCAATGCCAAACGAAAGAGTGGACAGCTGTCCTCCAATCAACGAGTGTTTGTTTCTAAGGCATCAGAGCAAAAGGACAATCATCTGTTCTCCATCTTGCCCTCCCCAACTATTCCCATCCTGTCCAAATTCTCTATCACATCTCTGGACTGAAAACAATGAGCAGGAAGTTGAGATGCTTTTGCATCATAGGGGGCTCACAGCCCTCACATTGAAGCTATCTTAGCAAGAAAAAAAAGATCAAGGAATCTAACATCAGTGCATGCTGGATTTATAAAATTTCATGAAATCTCTCAGTTTCAATGTGTCAGAGAATCAAGCAGCAGGGTGAGAAGACTCCAGGTCTGCAGAACAGTCACAAAATCTGTCTGCTGGCAAACCTCGAATCCACAGGGAACCTGTCTAATCTAAGGATTAGTAAACAACAAACTAAACACAAGCCCTGTGAAAAAGTGCCAAGGCTCAAAAGAAAGGAAACAATATCCTAAAGATCAAGAAGATGAACACACCTTTGAAAACGATTTACTACTGAAAATCAGAGAAAATATTATGAAACGTTTTGGTATCTTCACTAGGATCTAAGAATATAGGGCCTCTCTGAAACGAGCAAAACACCAGAAAGCTGAACTGAAAGAACATGATGAGATTAAAAGATAACATGAGAACTCAAGGACGGAATGCCCAGATTAGCAGGCTGCTAGGTGAAATGAGGAGGCTGAAATTACAATAAACAGAGTCCTCACTGAAGACGGTCAAGTAGACAATGGGAAATCAAATTAGTAACCAGTTGACTATACTTGAAAATCTCTCCCAGAATACAGGGGAGGAGAGAGGGGACCAAAAAATGTTTTGTTTTGTGTTTTTTTTGTAATTTAAATAAAGTTTTCTAAGACAAAAAGCAATAGATGGTATGTGTAGAAGACAGAGAAAGGAAATTCAATTTACAAATCATATGTGTGACCAAAGACAAGCCCAGCACACAGTAGGACCAAAGCAGTGAGCACAAGTATAATTTGGATGCCGTAGCTATAAACTTCTGATATGTAAAGTCTGCATAATTTCTTTGTGTTTCAGGTTTTTGTCTCTAAAACGGGGTTTAAAAATGATATGCAGAGAATGTTTATGAATAGTAAAGGAGATTTTATATGCAATGTGCTTGGCCTCGATACTGGAGCATGGTAAATGCTAAGTAACATCAGTTGGTTATTATTCACTCCATAAATAGCTCATACAAATTGATAAGCAAATTAAATGGGTAAATAGATAAATAATGGAAAGCCTAAAGAGTTAATTCATGAAATAAGAATTATGAACAGCATTAAAACATGAAAAATATTGATCTCATTAGGAATTGAAGAAACCCAAATTAGAACAATGAGCTACAACTTTTCTAAGAACAGATTGCTAGAGATTCCTTATTCTTTAAATGATAATGCTCTGCTTTGAGAAGAAAGTGCTGGCAGAGGCGCTCTCTACCTCACGGGTAGAATTGTAAATGGGTTCAACCTTATAGCTGATATGTGTAGATCAAGAGGATGAAAGGGGTTATTCTTGCAATGGATTAAATGTCTGTGTCTCCTCCAAATTAACATGTTTGAAGCCCTAATCCCCAATGTAACTGTATTTGGAGATAGGGCCTATGAGGAGATAAGCATTCAGTGAGGTCATAAGGAAGGGGCCCTAACCCAACAGAGCCGGTGCCGTATAAGGAGAGGAAGGAACACCAGAGTTCTCTCTGCCATGTAAGGACACAGCCAGGCAGACAGCTTTCTCAAGGAAATGAAATCAGCCAACTCCTTGATCTAGGACTGCCAGCCTCTAGAACTGTGAGAAAATAAATTTGTGTCATTTAAGCCACCCAATCTATGGTATTTTGTTACGGCAGCCTAAAGAGACAAACACAATTCTTTAGGCAGAATTCCCATGCATAGGAGTCTATCCTAAAGGAATAACTAGTGAGATTGACAAGAATTTCTGGATGTGTCCTATAGCATTAATGAAGTTAAAAACAATCTAAATGGTTAACACTAGAATAATCTACAGGAAAATGTAAAATATATACAATAGAGTATTTTGGAACTATTAAAACCAGATTACAAAGCTTTTTTTAATGTTGGCAAATAATTATTTATATAATATTAATATAAAAGTAAGAGAGAAAATAGTATCGATCAATATAATCCTCATTTTGTTAAATTATGTAATTATTAAGTATATAAGCACAGAAAAAAAGAATGAAAAGATATACAGTAGTCTCCCTATCCACAGGGGATATATTCCAAAATCCTCAGTGGATGCCAGAAACCACAAAGAATACCAAACCCCTATATATACTATGTTTCTTCCTATAGATACATACCTTTTCACTTAAAGGAAACACTTCATGGTTTCTCTTTGGCATATCTGAATTGCCAGCATCACTGTTCTTGCACTTGGGGGCCATTGTTAAGTAAAATAAGGGTTATTTGAAGACCAGCACTTCGAAATTGTGACGGTCAACCTGATAACCGAGATGGCTACTGAGTGGCTAATGGGCGGGGAGAGTGTGCATCATGGAGACGCTGGACAAAAGGATGGCTCACATTCTAGGCAGGATGCAGCATGGCAGAGCAAGATTATATCACATTTCTCAGAACGCCATGCAATTTAAAACTTAAAAATTGTTTGTTTCTGGAATTTTCCATTTAATGTTTTCTGACTGCAGTTGACCGTGGGTAACTAAAACTGGGGAAAACAAACTAGTGGATAAGGGGGGATTAGTGTACACCAAATATATTAACAGAAAGATTATCTGATCGCGGAATTACAAGTAGGAATTTTTTCTTTATTTTTTGAGATGTTCTGAGTCTCCAACAATCAGCCTGTATTACTTTTACAATCATAAAAAAATAAATTATTTCAAAAATAAGGCATGTGATCACTATTTCTGCCATTAGCTTAGACCAGAGGTTAATGAGAGCCTCATTTCTTCATACCACGCTCATTTTCTTCCTGTAAAATTCTCCAGATACTATAATTGACCTATATGCACACAAAAATAAAAGCTATAAAGAAACTGACACTAAAATGCTGGCATTGGTACTTTGTTAACAACTCCTAAATTATCTTTTATCCACAATCCCAAAACACAGGTGCATGGTTTCCACTTAAGGGTTCTGTGATTAGGCCTAACAAAATCCTTGCTTTTCTCTTTAAGATATATGAGTCCAAAATTACATAAGGCTCTTTGAAATTTCAAATGTTGGTAAAAGTAATCTAAGTAAACATGAGTATGTTCTTTAAAAATACACCATAAGGATATCAACATGGAAAATATTGTGTGAAAGAGAAGAAACTGGTCTGTATTGTTGCAAAGGACAGGACTAGAATCAGAGGTAGACTAGGGGAAGGAAGACATTGACGGGAAACAAGACTCCCCCAGCAAACTAACATCTCCTTGCAAAGTACAGAGCACCCCATCACCAATAATGTAAACAGCAAACCAAGACCACTTGCGTGGGAGAAGGAAAAAGCTGAATGTTAAATCTGAACCAAACTGAAATATGGACTGGATAATCTTTAAGGCAAAATAACCATATAACTTATGATCCAAACTGAGCACTTTTGAGAGAAAAGAGGCAACATTAATAACTAGTAGGGGCATCCTAGTTAAACCGAAATTTGTGGTCATCCTTCTCTTGGGTCTCTTCTAAGTCTTAAGCACTGAAATTGCACATTGATAAACCTAAGTCTTTCATCCATGCTTCAAGGGCTAAACTTTTCCAGTGCCTGCGTTTTATTGGCTTAGGGGATTATTGTAATGGTCAGACTTTCTAACATGTAACAACCTGTCTCTGAATGGCTGGGGGTGGGGATGTGGGTAGACATGCTGAATTTCCCCAATAATTGGACCTTGGAGAAAAGAAAGGAGTAAGCAGAGTTAATTGGAAGCCTACGAGGCATATGGCACTGGCAACCCCAGAATTATTTTGAGCTGTAGTTAGCATACCTAGGTGATTACTACTTGGATATTTCAGTGCTTCCTAAGCATAGCTGGAATGTGTGGCTCTGATTTGTTTTCCAGCTGGAAATGTGACAGAAACAGGAAGATTTCTGCTTTTGTGTGCCTTGTCGTATCTTGCCTCTGCTTGGCAGAGGCTCTGGTCTGACAGTCATGGACATCACTTCCGCTGTGCTCTGGGCTCAACAAAGAAATACAGAATGAGTTTCAGCAATAGCCACAGAATCTGCTCAGCAACAGACAAGCCCGCCCACAAGCCGATTCCACGTGGTTTTGCCGTCTGTCGTGACTATAGTGTCATCAGGAAGGAGTGAGAGAGACGGGATAAAAGGTAGGCTCTTATAAACACCCACTGAAGTGATAGGAATTACGTATATTTTATCGATTAAGCTATTACAGTTGTCCCAATTTTCCCCCCTTTGCCTCCCTCCACCTCAGTACCCACCTTCCCTCCAGCAACTTCCCTACCCAGCTCATGTCCATGGGTCATGCATGTAAGTTCTTTGGCTTCTCCATTTCCTATGCTATTCTTAACATCCCCCTGCCTATTTTGTTCCTACTAATTATGCTTCAAAAATACAGCATGTTTCATGAATTCACGTGTCATCCTTGCACAGGGGACAAGGTAATCTTCTCTGTATCTTTCCAATTTTAGTGTATGTACTGCCGAAGTAAGCACCATGTGATATGATTTTAAAGGTTCCTGCCTCTTCTGAATACCCCCCCACATTGACCTATCCAAAGTATTGGGTTGCCCAGAAGTTTGTTTGTTTTTTCTATAAGATGGCTCTAGTACTGCTTAGCTGTCTTTAACTTCATTCAAAACAATTGTATCAGATTGTATTGTGACAAGTGCCATATTAGCATGCATTTTTTTAAAAAATGTTAATCGAAACTGGTGAATTTTTGTTTGGCCGTTTTAATATTAAAGATGGAAGAAAATATGCACCATTTTTGGCATATTATGCTTTATTATTTCAAGAAAGGTAAAAACACAACTGAAATGCAAAATAAGATTTGTACAGTGTATGGAGAAGGTGCTGTGACTGATTGTCTCATAAGTGGTTTGTGAAGTTTCACTCTGGAGATTTCTCACTGGATGATGCTCCACGGTCTGGTAGACCAGTTCAAGTTGGTAGTGATCAAATCAAGACATTGATTGATCAATGTTATACCACATGGGAGATAGCCAACATACTCAAAATATCCAAATCAATAAAGTTACTGATGAAAATGAAAAATATGTCTTTTATTTTATGGAAAAAAAAAACCAAATGGACTTTTTGGCCAAGGCACCATATTCCTATAATTTCCCTGTGGGAATGCATTTAAGTGTTTTATTCTAGAAATAAGACAGTACGCTATTCGTTACCAATCGTGTTTACATTCCCGAAGGCAGACTATAAACTGTCCCAAGGCAGAAATTCTTTTCATCTTTTTGTGTGTCCTCAGAGCTCAGCAAAGTGTAGGCATTCAACGCACGTGAGGGGGAAATGGTTGTAATATGGTAGTGATGACAGTAATAATTATAATGGCTCCTTTTTAAAGGGAAATTATTGCTTGTCATAAACAGAAAGGGAAGGAATGCCACAAGGAGGAGTCAGGTGAACTTGGGGAGGGAAATGTGTCCGATAGTGGTGCCAAGGTGCTATCAAAGGTAGGCCGAGGTGTGGCTGCGCAGAAAATAACAGTGAGCAGCTAAGAGGTACAGAGCCCATCAGGGAGTGGGGGAAGACGTAGAAAGTGAAGAAGAAGCCTTTGAAATGGAGACTGAGCAGAGCTTAAGGTAAGTCATGCCTGGTTAGAAATTTTCCCTGACGCAGAGAACCAGGGCACATTTCTAAAAGCCAAGAGGAAGAGCTCTTTCCAGAGAGACTTATATGTCAATCAACTAGCAACTGACTTAAATTACAAAGAAACCATATATATCCTTGGACATTCTTACTCAACTCTGGCGACTAGAAGATAGGGAAAAATAAAATGTGCTAGCTGTCTAAAAACTAATTATGGTCTCTTCTATCTTCTACTCTTCGCACCTTCACAAAACCTAGCACAACCTTTTGGTGGTTGCAGCATTTAACCCAGCTTCAAGCTCCTCACAGCAGTCAAAAGCAGGAAAATCTACCCTGTTTTAATAGGTGGGCAAAACTGAGATGTTCCACAGTCACCCTTTTAAACCAGCTCACCTCTGAAGCTTTCAGAATTTCAGGCAATACACCAGCAACACCAAAAGTTCCCGGAATGAAGCCTAACTGTTAGGGGAGGAGCAGAGCCCATCCCTGAACACCTCACCTGGAGTTGAGCTGGGGCGGAGAGGACAGCAATAACCGGGCAGCTTCTGAACAGAGCGCTAGGGCGGGTGCGCGCTGCGAGGTCAGAAATGCGCTTCCCAGGTGCCTGGAAGCACAGCTTCAAGCAACGCAAAGTAATCAGCGACCTCTGAAACCTGAGTGCCACTGGCAGAGTAGTGAGGCTCCAGAAATAGGTCATGTGCAGGCTTCTTTTCAGCAAAAGCTGTGGATTATCCAGAAAATCCAACAGGCAAAGTAGGAATGACAGATGTCATTGCAAACAGATGCTATTCTGACAAACTAAAGAACAACTGACACCACGTGAGTGTCTACTCAAGAAAGTTCACGGTACCTCCTACTTCAAGCACAGATGGAAGCATCTTCATGAAGGACACCACTAGTTAATGACAATCACTAAATGCTGCCTCTTAGACGGGAAGAGCTCTGTACTAGGGGTCAGGAGACTCGGATCTAGTTCCCATGTTGCCACCAATTTGCCTTATGACCCTGGACAAGTTCATGTACATGCCCACAACAATAAAACAAATGTACCTTCTCTTCTGGCTCCAATTAAGTCTTGCTCACTGGAGTATTAAACTCCTATAAAAATGCGGAAACTAGAAAATGGAATGTAAATGTAAAATATTGTTATAATTAATTTGAAGGCAATTTTGTAGGATAAAAACTAAACTAAATTATGGTGCCCTAGGCTCAAAGACACAAAACAGAAAATCCTCACTAGCGTTTCCAGACCCCCCCCAAAAAAATGCTTCAAATCCTTTGTCTTCTAAACAATGCCTGTTACCATGAAAAGAGCCTACTGGTTTGTCTTCAGAAAACCTACTAATCAGTTGAAGTTGATCAGGTGGTGTGGCTGGAACTGATGAGACCCTTCACTCTGAGATTTCCATCCCTCCTGCCCCTCCCCAGTGCTCAAAACAGAAGTGGGTGAGTGTAACTGCTAGCAAATGAACAGACAGAGGAAGTGCCAGATCCCGGTGGGCAGCTACCACCCTCTCCCCCCGACAATGCCCAGAATCAGAACGTTCTGTAACTGGTATGATAAAGCCATGTCAAGACATCAAAGTGTTTTTTTTAATGCAGTATTGTTTTCCTGTAATCTTCAACATTTTACTCATAATGTATTCCCCTTTCATAATTAAGTAGTGAAGAAATAAATTGATAAATATGCATGCCTCCATGGCTCAAAATAAAGCAGTTCCACGAAGGCATGTGGGCAGCGTGCATTTCAGCACAAATGGGGCGGTGAGAGAAAGGCCTTAGAAGAACTTCAGAATGCACAGACCAGCTGTTCCAAGATATCCATTTGTTGGCATAATTTGCACTGAGGCCCTGGCACAAACATTTTATTTCTAAAAGTTTCCCTTGGTTATCTCTTTGGGCTTTATTATCCGTTTATAAGCTCAGGATTCATATCACATAAAACTGGACTTTGCAAATTTGAAACTAACCAATATCATTTTCAAAAGCTCTCTGAAAAATAAAATGGATTATGCAGGAAATTTTAGTAAATGGAAAATATTGCATATACAGAGTCTGAGGCAATCCAGGACATTTTAAACTAGAAAGCAGATGGAATAAGAGCAATATAAATTAGTGTAACTGTATTTTGCCAACTGCAAAGTGACTCTAATTCCAAACAGAATTCTCCCCAACTTGTTGATTGCATGTATATTTGTTTTTAATTACTTCTGGGTAGAATTTGGTGAGATGTTTGGAGTTAGAATCATAGAATCTAAAGATCTAGAGAACACCAAATCTTGCCAAACCACCCGTGGAGTATCAAACTAAGGACACAAACACATCAAGTACAAGCAAGGTATTCACACTAGAAAACGATATCCGTGCATATGTTATATAAGCCAATTAACAAAGACTATGCATGGGCTGTTTGTAAGAAATGCCCTGCCCTACCGAGAGAAAGTCCATTAAATGCTGAACAGAGGTGCACAACTGCATGAGCAGTCCTTCCTGGCCTTGGCCCTCACGACATGGCCTATGCCTTGGATGTCTCAGCAGCTTCCCAGTGGAAGAGTCTTTGGCTTCTGATTGTTAAAGTCAGAGCAGGTCTTATTCCTGACTCAGTCCACTCTAGGCCATCCAGACAGGCTCAGAAGGTTTAAGCAAATGACCCTGACTGGAATAAATCAACTCAGTCACACTGGAGTACACTGACCCGGCTAATTTATGAAAGGGCAGGGAGAGGTTGACACAGATTTTTCATTGCAGTGTAAACTACAGTAAAGAAGCAGATA
Source organism: Carollia perspicillata (assembly GCA_004027735.1). Lineage (NCBI taxonomy): Eukaryota > Metazoa > Chordata > Mammalia > Chiroptera > Phyllostomidae > Carollia > Carollia perspicillata. The sequence continues at coordinate 15,888 of PVKM010008936.1, read as the reverse complement.
ATCCGATTACTTCTTAGAGAAGTAATCTCCCTATTCTCCATATTCCTGCCAAGAGCTCAGGCCTTGAGCCACCCTCTTGGGCTACATACGAATATAGATAGGATTTGACCAGCAGACTATTGTCAACCAAGGCAGCCTGTGGGCACCAGTGCTGCAGTAAAGTCCCACAGACAACTCCCAGTCCACTGACCAGCAGGACTCCTATTTGGACATGGAATCTGGCTCAGTGTCCTAAGTCCAGACTGGCTGTGGTTGGCAAAGTCCACGTTTTTAATGACAAACCGCTTTAGAGTATGGATGACGATAATGGAATGAAGATTTCCCCTGCGTCTGCAGTCTCTCGTCCCAACTGCGTCGTGGAGGGGAGCACAGAACTGCATGTTCACGACCAGTGGAGAGGCACGACAAGGTGTTTGCTGCGTTCTCACTTCTTCTTTGACCTATAAGACCTCTACATTCTTCTATCTCTGCCACCAAGACATCTTTGTACCCCCTGCCAGTGTCAGATCTCGCGCCAGCTGCTACTATCAGGAGAAAGGCTCAGGGTGGAACCAGCATCTGGAAATACGTTAATTTTGCATGAAAGTGGAGGATGATAGAAATTACAGAGACTGAAAATGAGAGACATCTGTTCATTACAGAATTTAACACGCAGCAACAGCATAAAGCAGCACGGGCGAGGGGGCAGGTATAAGGAACTACAGGAGTCACCAGGGAAGGGGCTCTCCATCCCAGACTCGAAGAGGGTACGCCCCACCGAAGGAACTGCGAGAAGCAAACCAGGGAAATGAAATCGACTCCCGAACTCAAATATTGAAGGACCTGCAACCTGATACCACAGGGGAAGAGAGAGGGGTCAGAATTCCCAGTCCCAGTAGAGCCAAACTGTAGCCCTCTTTCATCCTTGGAGAGCTCTGACAAAGGATAGAAGGACTAATCACTTGGAATCCCAGCCGTGAAGAATGGAAAGGCAGCACTTCCAATACAATGTCCGTATGCAAGCACACCGTTCCCTGCCCAGCAAAGGCAAAGATGTGAACACATTTCCACTGATAAACTGAAATAATGTACTGGGGCCATTTCTGAATCTCACTCTCTACACAATGGCCATAGTTTGCCATGGGCCTGTGTCCTTCACAGCTCAACCAGCCTCCCTACAGTTGCTTTTGGAATCAGGGAAGTTCAGTCCACCACGGGAGCTTCCGGGAGGCTGGCCAAGATTGACTGCCATGACAAACCTGTACCCTTAAGTAAAGGAGCGATGAGAGTAACTATTACCCTAGAAATAAGTGGTAGCATAACATGAGGCCTAAACCCAGTGCTAAAGATTTGTAAATTACACATCCTGCAAAGTGTCCAGGGGAGAAAAGTGAATGGGATTGTAGACAGCAAACTAACAACATTTACTTACCTTGGAGGACAGTTGAGAGAAAGGGCTGATAAAAATTATTACAAATCACTACACACACGTAAAGTGCTTTATAATAAAACTAATTCTTTAATCCCTCATTGCTTGTTGTGCAGGTATGATGCTTAAGAAAAAGTTGAGTTGAAAGAGTAAGAGAAGCAAACTTCATATTCTGTCATTTTCTAGGTTTAAGCAAAGAAACAAAGAAAAGCAAAAACAAAGAAAAGACAGAAAAGAAAAGAGAAAAGAATACCCCAAGAAGTTCATTTTTTAAATTGCTGCTTATGTAACAGGAGCCTGAGAACTACACCAGAATTTAATTGAAGGAAAAGTAACTGTAGGGGAATTGCTTGGAGAGCAGCCAGAAGGGTTTTAACAGCTGGAAGTTGAAAAGTGATTAATTTTGACAGCAATAAAAGCCTCATGTTCATACATAATTATGCTTAGATTTGTGGGCTGCTGGAATTCTTTTTCTATGCACTATTAACCTTATACTGTCCAAAATGGAATTTAGATCATTTAAATGAGTCCTTATTTTTAAGCTGAGTAGTAATTTGTTTACAGTGGTTTTGACTCATCTCAAGACAATGAAGACAGGGGAGAAAGTATAGAATAACTGGTAGGTTCAAATACTCTTCTGAGTATCCTTAGAACTTAATGGAAATAAAGTCATCTCATTTCACCCTGCACAGGAACAATAACCAAAAAAGCAGGGATGGCTCAGGAAAAAGGCACATGAAGCAAAGAGAAAAGATATTGAATAGTGGTCTGTTGTCAACTATACAATTCAACTACATTCCTAGCAGTAGGCAATAAAGACAAATTTGTAAGTGAATACCATGATGCTACACTCAAAACACTGCATAGACTAAGAAAGTGATGAATTAAACTGAATTCTAGAACTGGCAGTGTTACTAATTTGCTATAAAAGCTTGGACAAGTCACTTAATCTCTTCATGATTTCTCTGTTCCCCACACAGGAAGAGAAGGACAGAGTAGATAATTTAGTAGACCTAAAATCTAATTATACTAAATCGCCTTCTCTAGAATTAGTCACATTCTGAATTTTTTTTCTTAGTCACCTTTACTATCCTTGTGTCAACCAGTCTGACCAGATAAAGTGAAACTTTGCTAATATATGTTCAAATTAACTGGCAATAATTAATACTTGATAATAATAACTATAACAATTATAGCAGTTTCCAAGGCATGATTCTAAGAACTTTATAAATTATTATTATATGTTAATCCCCACAATTACTCTATCTGGTAGGTCCTACAGTTCTATTAGTACTACTATCCCATTTTACGAAACTAAGGCCATGAAGAGGTTACATGACTTCCCAGATTCTACAGTCACCTAGTGAAAAAGCAAAGATTTGGGATTTCTAATGTCCTATTGTTCCTAAGGAAATACATAGTATTGTACAATGAAGAATAATGAACCCAACTCAAAAAAAAACTGAATGTAGTTTTAGCTCTTCAGTTTCCTCAATTACCTTGGACAACCCACCAATTTCTCCATTCCAATTTCTTAATTGTAGAGTACAGAAGTTCTCCAAATTTGAGGTTCTCAGGGATGGTGCTGGGCCCAGTAGCATCAACCTCACCTGGGAACCTATAAGCGATGCAAATTTTTTATTTTTATTTTTTATTCTTAAGCATTGAATTGTGGGGGATGATATTAGTTAATAAATTATGTAGGTTTCAGGTGTACAATCTCATAATACATCATTTATATATCATATTATGTGTTTACCACCCCAAGTCAAGTCTCCTTTCAACACCATTTATCCCCCTTTTATCCCCTTCTACCTCCCTCCAATCCCCTTTCCATCTGGTAATCACCATACTGTTATCCACATCCATGAGAGTTTTTTTTAATCCCTTCACCTTTTTCACCCAGCCCCCAATGCCTCTCCCCTCTGATAGCTGTCAGCCTCTTCTCTATCTCTGAGTCTGTTTCTATTTTTTTGTTAGTTTATTTTATCCATTATATTACACATATGAGTAAAATCATGATACTTGTCTTTCTCTGACTAGCTTAATTCACTTGGCACAATACCCTCTAGTTCCATCAATGCTGCTGCAGAGGGTAAGATTTCCTTCTTTTTACAGGAGAGTAGTATTCCACTGCATAAACGTACCAGGGCTTTTTTATCCACTTATCTTGAGCTCCACCCCAGACCTGTGGAATCAGAAACTCTGGGCATTCATCTGTGTTCAACAAGCCCTCCAAGCAATTCAGGTAGATCCTAACATTTGAGAACAATTGCCAAAGTGATCACTAAATTATCTTTTGATCCTCACATATAGTAATTTTATCTACTAATGTCTGTTTTCAAGTGACTGAATTTCAAACAGAGGTGGTTTTAGCATATTTAAACTCTTCTCCCCTGATTCACTGGACCCCATTGCCAGAGGACAGGATACATAATGTTGGCTCACTGGAATGACTGTGTTCTTAGACAACATCAGAGCATTTTGGAATTAGAAGGCAGAAGGGAATTTTGAATCTAAACAGAATGATGTCATTGTGAGTGTTTTGTTACCTAGGGCAAAAGTATGAAATTGAAGCCTAGAGTCAGAGTCTCAGCATAATCTGGGTTCTTTTTTTATTGTTATTCTATTACAGTTGTTCCAATTTTCCCCCTTTGCCCTCCTCTGCTCATCCCGCCCCCCACTCCCACAGTCCATCCCCACACTGTTGTCCATGTCCATGGGTCATTCATACATGTTCTTTAACTCATCCCTTCCCCTTCTTTCCACAATTATCCCCCCCACCTCTGGTCACTGTCAGTCTGTTCCATGTTTCCATGCCAATGGAACCAAGTCTATGGTTCTATTTTGTTCATTAGTTTATTTTGTTCATTAGATTCCTCTTATAGGTGAGATCATATTGTATTTGTTTTTCACAGAATGGCTTGTTTCTTAGCATAATATTCTTCAGTTTCATCCATGCTGTTGCAGAAGGTAGGAGTTTCTTCTTTCTTTCTGCTGAGTAGTACTCCATTGTGCAAATGTACCACAGTTTTTTGATGCATTCATCTACTGATGGGCACTTAGGCTGTTTCCAGCACTTGGCTTTTGTAAATAGCACCTCTATGAACATAGGGTTGTATAAGTTCTTTTGAATTAGTGATTCAGGATACTTAGGGTATAATTCCCAGCAGTGGAATCGCTGAGTCAAATGGCAGTTTCATTTTTAGTTTTTTGAGGAAATTCCATACTGTTTTCTACAGGGGCCACACCAGTCTGCATTCTCATCAACAGCACACTAGGGTTCCCTTTTCTCTGCATCCTCACCAGCACTTGTTGTTTATAGATTAATGATAGTCATTCTGACAGGAGTGAGGTAATATCTCATTGTGGTTTTAATTTGCATCTCTCTATTGGCTAGTGATGTTGAGCATCTTTTCATATGTCTATGGGCCATCTGTATGTCCTCTTTGGAGAAGTATCTATTCAGATTCTTTGCCCATTTTTAATTGGATTTTTTTGTCTTCCTAATATTGAGTCATATAAGTTATTTATATATATATTGGAGATCAAACTGTCGTCTGATGTATCATTGGCAAATTTGTTCTCCTATATGGTCAGTTCCCTTTCATTTTGGTGGTGGTTTCTTTAGCCATGCAAAAGCCTTTTAATTTATGCAAGCCCATTTGTTTATTTTTCCCTTTGTTTCCCTTGCCCAGGGAGATATATCAGCAAAAATATTCCTATGTGGGCTATCTGAAATTTTACTGCCTATGTTTTCCTCTAGGACTTTTGCGGTGTCACAACTTCTATAGTATTTTATCCATTTTGTGTTTATTTTGGTATATGGTATAAGTTGGTGGTCTAGTTTCATTTTTTTTTTGCATGTACCAGGCCAGTTTTCCTAACACCATTTATTGAAGAGGCTATTTTTACTTCATTGTGTGCTCATGTCCCCTTTGTCAAATACTAATTGACCATAGAGACATGGTCTTTATTTCTGGGCTCTCTGTTCTCTCCCATTGATCTCTGTCTCTGTTCTTATGACAGTACCAGACTGTTCTGATTACAGTGGCCTTGTAGTATAGTTTGATATCAGGTATTGTGATCCCTCCTACTTTGTTTTTCTCTCTCAAGATTGCTGAGGCTATTTGGGGTCTTTTTGGTTACATATAAATTTTGAAATGTTGTTCTAGATCTGTGAAATATGCCATCAATATTTTAATAGGAATTGTGTTTAATCTGTAGATTGCTTTGGGTATTATGGATATTTTAATGATGTTACTTCTTCCAATCTATGGACATAGTATATGCTTCCATTTATTTGTATCTTCTTCAATTTCTTTCTTCACTTTTATATAGTTTTCCGAATAAAGATATTTTACTTCCTCGGTTAAATTTATTTTTAAGTACTTTATTTTTCTTGTTGCTGTAGTAAATGGGATTTTTTTCCTCTTCTCTGTTTCTGGTATTTCATTGTTCACATAAAAAAAAAGCCTTTGATTTCTGAATACTTTGTATCCATATATGTTGCCAAATTAATTTATTAGGTTGAGTAGTTTTTTGGTGGAGACTCTAAGGTTTTTTATGTACACTATCATGTCATCTGCAAATAACAACAGGTTTATTTCTTCCTTTCCAGTTTGGATGCCTTTTATTTCTTTTTCTTGTCTGATCACAGTGTCTAGAACTTCTAGTTGAATAAAAGTGGTAAAAGAGCACCTTTGTCTTGTTCTTAATCTTAAGAGGAAAGCTTTTAGATTTTGCCTGTTAAGTATAATGTTGGCTGTAGGTTTCTCATGTATGGCCTTTATTATGTTGAGGTATTCTTCCTCTATTCCCACCTTGCTGAGTGTTTGTATCATAAATGGGTGCTGTACTTTATCAAATGCTTTTTCAGCATCTATTGATATGATCATGTGATTTTTATCTTCCATTTTTTTAATGTAGTATATTGTCTTTATTGATTTGGGAATATTGTACCATCCTTGCATGGCTTGGATGAATCCCACTTGATCATAGTGTAAGATCTTTTTAATGTATTGCTGAATCCAGAGTGCCAAAATTTTGTCGAGGATTTTAGAATCTATGATCATCAGAGATATTAGCCTGTAGTTTTCTTTGTTGTGTCTTTACCTGGTATTGGAATTAGGATGATACTGGCCTCATAAAAACTGTTTGGGAGTTTTCCTTCCTTTTGAATTTTTTGGAATAGATTGAGAAGGATAGGAGTTAGTTCTTTAAATGTTTTGTAAATTCGTCTCTGAAACCCTAGTACAGGGCTTTGTGTGCCAGAAGTTTTTTTATTACTGCTTCAATTTTGCTAGTTGTTATTGGTCTATTCAGGCTTTCTGCTTCTTCTTGATTCAGTTTGGAAGATTGTATGTTTCTAGAAATTTATCCATTTCACCCAGGTTATCCAATTTCTTGGCATATAGTTGTTCACAGTAATACCTTACAATCATGTGTACTTCTGTAGTGTTAGTTGTAACTTCCCCTCTTTCATTTCTGATTTTATTTATTTGGGTCCTCTCTCTCTTTTTTTCTTGATTAATCTGGTTAAGTTTTGTCAGTTTTGTTTATCGTTTCAAAGAAGCAGCTTCTGGATTTATTGATGCTTTGATTTTTTTTTTAAGTCTCAAGTCATTTAATTCTGTTCTGATCTTGATTATTTCCTTCCTTCTACTCACTCTGGGCTTTGTTGCTGTTCCTCTAGTTCTTGCAGAGGTAGGGTTAGGTTGTTTATTTGATATTTTTCTACCTTCTTTAGGTAGGCCTGTATTGCCATGAACTTCCCTCTCAGGACTCCCTTCACTGTGGCCCATAGATTTTGGGTTGTTGTGTGTTCATCTTCATTTGTTTTTAAGTACTTTTTTATTTCTTTTCTGATTTCATTGTTAACCCATTCATTATTTAATAACATATTATTCAATCCCATGTATTTGAATGTTTTTGAATTTTTTAATATTTTAAATATATTTCATTGATTATGCTATTACAGTTCCCAATTTTCACCTGATGCGCCCCTCTGCTCAGTACCCTCTTCCCTCCAGCAATCCCCGCCCCCCTTAATTCATGTTCATGGGACATGAATATAAGTTCTTTGGCTTCTCCATTTCCTGTACTATTCTTAACATCTCCCTGTCTATTCTATACCCACCAATTACACTTCTTAATCCCTGCACCTTTCCCCCATTCTCTCCCTTCCCTCTCCCACCTGATAAACCTCCAAATGATCTCCATGCCATGATTCTGTTCCTGTTCTGGTTGTTTGTTTAGTTTGTTTTTTTTTTATTCAGTTTTTGACAGTTGTGAAATTGTTGCCCTTTTAATGTTCATAGTTTTGATCTTCTTTTTCTTAAGTAACTCCCTTTAACATTTCATGTAACAATGGCTTGGTGATGATGAGCTCCTTTAGCTTTACCTTGTCTGGGAAGCACTTTACCTGCCCTTCCAGTCTAAATGATAACTTTGCCAGATAGAGTAATCTAGGTTACATGTCCTTGGTTTTCATCACTTTATATACTTCTTACCAGTCCCTTCTTACCTGCAAAGTTTCTTTTGAGAAATCAGCTGAGAGTCTGATGAGGTCTCTTTGAAGGTAACTCTCTTCTTTTCTCTTGCTGCTTTTAATATTCTCTCTTTATCCTTTACCTTTGGCATTTTAATTATGATGTGTGGTCCTCTTTGGGTTCAACTTGTTTGGGACTCTCTGTGCTTCCTGAATTTGTATGTGTATTTCCTTCACTAAATTAGGGAAGTTCTCTTTCATTATTTTTCAATAAATTTTCAATTTCTTGCTCTTCCTCTTCTCCTTCTTGCATCCCTCCGATTCGGATATTGGTAAATTTGGAGATATTGCAGAGGCTTCTTACACTACCCTCAGTTTTCAAATTCTTGTTTCTTCTTTCTGTTATGGTTGAATGTTTATTTCTTCTTTATGTACCAAATCATTAATTTGAATCTCAGCTTCCTCCCCTTCACTGTTGATTCCCTATAGATTTTTCTTTATTTCAGATTTTTCTTCATTTCTTAGTGCAACATTCATTTCTTCTTTTATGTTGTTGCTATACTCAGTGAGTTCTTTGAGCATTTTGATCACCACTGTTTTGAACTCTGTGTCTGATAGGTTGCCTATCTCCATTTCATTTAGTTTTCTGGTGTTTTGTTCTGTTCTTTCATTTGGACCATATTTTTGTCTCCTCAATTTGGCAGCTTCCTTGTGTTTCCTTCTGTGTATTAGGTAGAACTGCTTTGACTCCCTGTCTTAGTAATGTGGCCTATTATAGAAAAGGCACCTATAAATTGTGTGGGGTGGAGCCTTAGGTAATCACTAGGGCTGGATAACCGGCTTCACTGATTTGTGGTTCTGTATGATGGGAGGGTTTAGAGAGGGGACAGTGCCATTGCCTTGCTTCTTGAGGTTTGTTCAGCACTCACCCCATTCCCAGTCACTTCACCCACTTCCCATAAGTGACTGGAGCCCTTCCAGCTTTTACCCTGGTGGTGAATCCCACAGCAGGTGGGTTTGTATATGTTCTAAGATCATGTGGGCCCTTTAAGTGGAGTCACCTGAAAAGCTGGCACTTTCTTCCACTGCCCCACCCCCACTGATTTTTACAGCCAGGAGTTATGTGGATTTATTTTCTTATCACTGGAACCCTGTATTGTGTAGTCTGCCTTGGGGCTGGAATCACTTGCCCCCAAGGTTTCCCTCCCAGTTTTTATCTACCACATGTGAATGTGGGACTACCCATTCCACATCACTACTGCCTCTCTGCACCACTCCACGACTCCACCCCTCCTACCCATCTGGATGCATGTGGCTTCTTTAAATCCTTGGGTGCCAGACTTTTATACAGTTCAATTTTCTGACAGTTCTGAGTGTTATTCGTTTTGAGGTTAGTTGTAATTCTCTCTGTGGTTGTGTGAGGAGGCAAAGCATGTCTATCTACATCTTCATCTTTACCAGAAGTCTTTGAGTTTTTTCCCTGAGATTGGCTTCTAGTTTCAAGTCATTGTGATTTGAGCGCATGCTTGATATGATTTCAATTTCTTGAATTTGTTGAGGCTTGTTTTGTGTCCTACCATGTGGTCTATCTTAGAAAATCTTCCATGTGCATTTCATAAGAATGTATATTTTGCTTCTTTGGGGTGAAAGGTTCTGTATATATCAATTAAGTCCATTTGATCTAGAGTACCATTCAGTGCCACAATATACTTGTTGATTCTTTGTTTGTAAGATCTATTCATTGCTGACAGTGTGGTGTTAGAATCCCCTGTGTTGACTGTGGTGAGTTCTTAATCTAATGCCATGCACCACATGGGGGGTTAATGAATCCTTGTTTTTGCCTGAGGCAAATGACACCCAAGCAGATTAGCAGCCTGGAGGAGCTGGCCGTGATTGCTCCCATATTCCCAACTGTGCCAAAATCCAGACCTATCTTTCTCCTCTGAGACAAGAAGGACGCAACCCCAGAGAGAATGTTGGATTTATCTCTTAATACTCCATTTCCATAGGGTTATTTGGCAGGAAAATACAACTCACTTGGAGTTGGAAGCCAGGATGCCCCACAAGAGACAATTCCAAGTGTACTCATGGACACCAAGTTTAAATGCATCTTTGCCTTGTTCTCCTCAAGTTAACCATCTGCTCATCAGAAATGGCAGGGGAAGACCTCTGAGTTTTTTGGTCAACCATGATATAAATTCCAATGTGTCATGCTTAATAAACCCATCTCTAAAAGTAGAACATTGTGTGACTTCATGCCCTGATGTACAAGACTATAACCAGCAAGACAGCAAGACTGGTGTCTGTGCTTCCTTTGTATTTCTCATGATACCTCATTAACATAAATTATTGTTTGTTGATTAATCTTTTTAATAAGAATACAACCATAAGAAACATATAGGCAGAAATGCAAACTCAGGGTTAGAAAAAGTTCTAGGGAAAAAAAAATTTAGGAAGGAATAATATATACTGAGAGAAAAGGTTGCCACATAAAGAAACATGAATTTGCCCTGGATGGTGTGGCTCAGTGCATTGTGTGCCAGCCTGCAAATCAAGGGGTCACCAGTTCGACTCCCTGTCTAGGGCACATGCCTGGGTTGCAGGCCAGGTCCCTGGTAGTGGGTGCACAAGAGGCAACCACACATTGATGTTTCTCTCCCTCTGTCTCTCCCTCCCGCCCCTTCTGTCCAAAAACAAGTAAAATCTTAAGAAAAAGAAACATGAACTTGTTTGGAACTATAATAATGAAGCAGGCAGGCTCCACTCTTTAGGGTGGAGTAAACCTAAGACTTACATGTAGAATAACTCTGCCCTTTGTTTTATGAGAATGGAAAATCCCAAACATTTATTTTAGGATATCTCAGAGATTAACAATTTTACATTTGGCCATAATAAATATGAGAAGGGTTGAAAAAAAATTACAAGTCATTTCCTAATCCTAGTTTACTTAAAATGATATACCGTATTTTGGGGACTATAAAATGCATGCCCCACCACCACCAAATTTGAGAGAATAATGGTTGTTAATGCTGCTGTCGAGTTCTGTTTACATTTACATTGGTGAAATATTATTTTATTTATGTTATTAAATATTTTACCATATCTTTTGCTTCAAAATTTTTTCCTATTTTCCTCTAAAACCTAGGTGCATCTTATGGTCCAAAAATATGCTAATTTCAATTTATCATAGAGATTTTGCAGAAATTTTGCATTCTTTTATTACAACTAATTAGGTACAATTTTACAACTCTGGACACCTGTATATTGCTGTGACCCCATAAAGGAGTCAAGCTGACATTTTGATCTTTCTTCTGAACTACACAGCACAATCTATGAAGTAGGTACTACTAATATCTCTATCTTACAGATAGAGAAACTGAGGCACAGAAAGGTTAACCCAGCCAAAGTTATAAAACTAGTACATGAAAGAACTTAGGTTCGAGTCCAGGCAGTGTGGCTCCAGAGTTCATGGTCTTGAATAATGAAGTCACTCTTGTTTACTTACACCACGTACCACTTAGGAATGCTGTTGGTGGCATAACCAAAAAAACCCACTCCGAGTGGCCTTAAAAAATAGGATTTGATGCCCTGGCTGGTGTGGCTCATTTGCTTGGAGTGTCATCCAAGCCACAAGCAAAAGTTTTTGGGTTTGGTTCCTGGTCAGGGCACATACCTAGGTTGCGTGTTCAATCTACAATCAGGGTGCATATGATCCTAGGTCCAGGTGTGTATGGGAGGCAACCAAGCTGTGTTTCTTTCTCATGATGATGTTTCTGTCTCTCCCACTCTTTCTAAAAGCAATGAAAAAAAAATGTCCTTGGGTGAGGATAAAAATAAATTTTTGAAATAGGAATTCGTTTTTCTCAGCAACACTGTGGAAATAAGTAATTGCTGGAGGGGTCCAATAGCTCACAATCTCCTTGGGGAATAAGGCACTCTCCATCTTACTGGTTCATCATCTTAGCATCATGGTGATTATCATCTTTCAGTCATTGCTCTTCTGGGCTCCACCTCCCAATTACAGGGAGATCAAAGGGGGAAGAGAAAGATGTCTTCTTGAGAGACTTTATCTTTTCATTTGGGAAACTGCGCTTACTTCTGTAGGCTTCCCCTTCTATCTCACTAGCCAAAACAAGATCACATGCCATCCTTCAACCAACCAAAGGCCAAGCAGAATAAGATGATCATGACTGGTTTTGACTAATCATGATTCATATTTTGGGACTGGGAAATGGCCTAAAACAATGGGTCTTACCTAGCTTCTGAATAAATTGGACTTCTTTCAGTTCAGAAGAAGAATGGGCAGGAAGGGGGATGAATGTAGGGTGGCAATAAGCAATGCCCATCATATTCTCCTACTTCAGAGTTTGGGTTGCTCCTCCCTGTTCAATACCCAGTTTATTGGAGCTGTGGGAAGGCAATGTGCTAGGAAGTGGGAATAAAGATAAAAGAAAATCTCTATATAATTGGCACTCATTTAAATCTTCGTTTCAGAGAACCAATCTCATAACCTATTTCAGATAAAGAGGTGAAAGAATTTATACCACATACAGCTGAGTTGGTAAGTGACTGTCAAGAGAATCCAAGAAGCCTTATGTTTGCTACGAGTACACAGCAGGTATGAAACAACATGCCCCGAGGTACCATCCTTAGACTGTAAAATGACAGACAGGACAAGACTGATGTATGTGTGTAAAAATAGACTAGCGTGTGTATTCAATATTTCGGAGGCATTTGGCACACAGAGTTGGTTTTTATCCATGCATAATTACAGTATAATCTGAATGTCTCCAAGTCTTACCTGGCACTGGGTATAGATAGGATCAGGCAAGAGCAATGATTCAAACTTCATTGGCACCTGCCCTTAAAAGTCCCCTGAAAACGCCCCTGCTCTGTGTTTGTGGCAATTCCCATGGAGTTCTCACATGTGCATACAGACAAGTCCAGTCGCTTGGGCTGCTCCCTGATCAGATTACCAATCCTGGGACTTCCACAGTGCTGCATATCAGCCTGAGGAGGGAAGCAGCTCTCTTTCCTCTCCTCCCTTTCCTTGCCTCCACTGTTAGAAATATCTGGAAGCCCTGGTGCTGGGAAATTCTCTCTGTCTGGAGCCCAAACATGTGTTCATAGGGCTGGGCTGGGCACAGATTCAAGTGATAGTGACTGTAATAAACTCCCTATCTCTTCCCTTCCTCAATAGTTACAGTTTGCTATTGCATCAAATCATCTCGTCTGGCTCTTCCTTCCCTCAGGACAATTGACTAATCATCTGTTCTAGAAACTTATTCTTAAGAAATAACCAGACCGATGACCAAAAAACATGCATAAGAAATCATTTACAGACCTCTTTATAATGACTTTTAGAAAATCTTAAATTTTATCTGTAGGAAACTGGTTTAATTATAGCACGTTCATTTTGAACAGTAATATGCATCCATTTAAACTGATGAGGTAGATCTACATCTATTAACATGGGGAGTATCCTTGATACATTGTTGAAATGGGAAATACATGACCTCATTTTTGTAAAAATATAAACAGGTGCGTGCGTGAACGTATTTGCATTTTTGTGTACACACACACAATGAAAATAGGAGTTACCTTTGGGTGCAAGATAAGGGTATTTTTACTGTCACCTTTACACCTTCCACACAGCACGAATGTTTTTACAAGAAGCATGGATTGCTTCCACAATCATAAAAAGATAAAGAAATATTCATTTTGAAAAATAATTCTTTTAACAAACTAGCATTTAGCAATGGATGCATTCATTAGGGTGAATGTGTGGACAGATATAAAATCTACATTTAGTGAGATCATTTAATAAAAGGAAGGTCTGAACATTTGCTGGTTAACATGGAAGAAATTGCTGGGTAATGTGGAAGAAAATGAACCTCGACAGAAAGATGATTAGAACCAACATCTCTGGAAAAACACTGTGATAGGGGCCAGCAGTATAGTACCCCAGCCCTGCTGCTCCTGGAAGCCTGAGAAACTGAGATTTCTGAAAGGCAAAAAGAGCATGTAGAGTAAAGCAAGCACATGGGCCGCTGTGTTTTGTGGTTGCCTCTTTTTATATGTTTTTGTTTGTTTGTTTTTTGTTTTAGAAAGAGCATAAGGGAAGTAGCAGAGAGAGGTAGAAAAACATCCATCGATTGCCTCTCACACGCGCCCCCTCCAGGGGCCCGGTCCACAACCCAGGCTTGTGCCCTGACTGGAAATGGAACTGCAGAATTTTTGGTTTGCAGGACAACGCCCAGCCCACGGAGCCACACCAGCCAGGGTGTGGTTGGCTCTCTTATAGCTTTGCCTCCTTTTCCTAATTGGTTGCTTATCTTTTTCTAATTGATTTGTAAAATTCAAAGCTTAAGGACACTTTGATGTTTAGGTTACAAATTCTTTATCTATTTGTTTGCCTTTCAAGTACTTGGTGGAATTTTGTAGCGCAGAAGAGTTCTAGCTGGTCATGTGGACCAGCCGTAGGAACGCTTCCGGTCAGGGTGCTTGGCTTTGGTGTCACACTTAGAAATGCCTTTTCTAACACCAAGGACACCAAAGTTCTATTTAAGCTATAAATTTTCATCTTTTACAATTAAATAGCAAATGAATCAAAGTTTATTTTTATGTGTGCATGTATGAGGTGATGATATTAAATAGTTTGTCCCAACTTATTAGTCGCTTTCCCCAATACCTTTTACTGACTATCCAGCCTTTCCCCAGTGGTCAGAAATAAATCTTTATGATGTACCCAAACCAAACAAATGCACACGGGTATACACACATGTGTCCTCAGGTCTGTTTTGGACTTCTGTCTTTCTGTGAAATCAACTGTCTACCTGTTCCTGAATTAATAACATGTAATTACAATGATTACAGCTTTCAGATGTGTTTTATTTTGTGATAAGACAGTCTCCCTCATTAGTCTTTTTTTTAATCTATTAGCTGCTCTTAAGTCATCATACTTCTAAGTACTTTAGACTTTTGTCAGATTCTAAAGAAAACTCTATTAAGACTTCTATCAGAATGACATTAAATTTGCAAAGAAAAAGAATTAAATATTTTCCGTGGGAGCATTCTTTTCAATCTCCATTGAGATTTTATAGATTTCTTCATATTATTCCTGGATGTTTCTTGGCAAACTTATGAAAAGTTGATTTTCTTTGTTCTCTCCTCCCCGCAACCACCTCCCAAGTCTGGTCACCTGCACAGAATCTCCTTATCAGATTTACAGTTGTAGGACAGGTTTCTGTCTACAGCTCCCAGGCAGAGTTCCACTTCCCACAGACTTTACTCCTGTCTTCTTGAGGTGGCACCTTCCTGTGACCTCCACTATCTGGTTTCTGGTTTCAGAGTCCATGTTCCGTCATTCTAATTCCCAGCACACAGCTCCCAGGGTGCTTACTTATTTTTCACACAATGATCCCTTCATAGAGACTGTAACTAACATTACTTTTCTGTATGACTTTTCTTTTGCTGTACAAATGACCACAAACTTAGCAACTTAAAACAACACATATTTGTCATCTCAGTTTCTGTGGGTCAGGAGTCTGGGGACGACCTACCTGGGTCCCCTGCTCACAAGGCTGCCAGCAGGGCGTTGGCGAGCTGCAGTGCTCTCTGGTCTGAAGTCCTCTAACAAGCTCACAGAGTAGTTGGCAGAACCTGGTGGAGCTACAAGGGTGCAGCTAGAGGACCGAGCATCCCACCTTCTTACTGACTGTCACCTGGGCGCTGTGCCACAGTTCCTTGAGAATGACCCTCTCTCAGAACCTCTCACACATGAGACTTCCTTCTTCAAGGCCAGGAGGGGACTCTCTCCCGCTGAAATGTAATCACAGGGGTGAAATCTATCACCTTGGCCATTCTCTGTTGGCTGGAAGCCAGTCACATGTAGCACCTGCACTTAAAAGGACGGGGATTTTTCCAGGGTTTGACTCTCCGGAGTCCCCTTAGGGTATGTCTGCCACACTAACAGGTCTTTGACCATTGC
>PVKM010008935.1:0-37935 GCA_004027735.1 Carollia perspicillata | reverse complement strand
GGGAGAAACAGCCAGCCTCACAGGACAGCTCTTGGAGAGACCTGCAGGGTCCTAGAACATACACAAACCCACCCACCCAGGAATCAGCACCAAGAAGGGCCCAGTTTGCTTGTGGGTAACGGAAGAAGTGACTGAAAGCTGGCCAAGAGCTGACCAAGAGGCATTGTTCCTTCTCAGACCCCTCCCTCACATACACCTTCACAACACAGCTATGTGGGTTGCCCCACCCTTGGCAAACACCTAAAGCTTTGGCTGCTTATATGTAGCAGCTGTGCCGGGACAAAAAATATATAAATATGTATATAAATAAATAAGTGTATATATATATTTTTTTATATATATATATATAAATATATATATATTTATATATATATATAAATATATATATATATATTTGAGATATATATATATATATCTCAAATGAAGGAACAGATCAGAGCTCCAAAAATAGAACTAATTGATGATGAGATAGCCAGCCTATCAGATGGAAAGTTCAAACCAGTAGTAACCAGGATGCTCACAGAAATGGTTGACTATGGTCACAAAATGGAGGAAAAAGTGAAGGCTTTGCAAAGTGAAATGAAGAGAAATGTATAGGGAACCAACAGTGAAGGGAAGGAAACTGGGACTCAAATAGATGATTTGGACCAGAAGGAAGAAATAGACATTCAACTAGAACAGAATGAAGAAACAAGAATTCAAAAAAATGAGGAGAGGCTTAGGAACCTCCAGGACAATTTAAACATTCCAACATCTGAATCATAGGGGTGCCAGAAGGAGAAGAGGAAGAGCAAAAATTTGAAAAATTAGTTGGAAAAATAATGGAGAAATTCCCCAATCTGGCAAAGGAAATAGACTTCCAGGAAGTCCAGGAAGCTCAGAGTCCCAAAGAAATTGGATCCAAGGAAGCACACACCAAAGCACATCATAATTACATTACCCAATATTAAAGATGAGAGAATTTTAAAAGCAGCAGGAGAAAAGGAAACAGTTACCTACAAAGGAGTTCCCATCAGACTGTCAGCTGATTTCTTAAAAGAAGCCTTACAGGCAAGAAGGGGCTGGAAAGAAGTTTTCAAAGTCATGAAACACAAAGATCCTACATCCAAGATTACTCTATCCAGCAAAGCTATCATTTAGAATGGGAGGGCAGATAAAGTTCTTCCCAGATAAGGTCAAGTTAAAGGAGTTCATCATCACCAAGCCCTTATTATATGAAATGTTAAACGGACTTATCTAAGAAAAAGGAGATCAAAACTATGAACAGTAAAATGACAACAAACTCACAACTATCTACAACTGAACCTAAAAAGAAAAACCCTACAGAAACAAATTAAGCAAACAACTATAACAGGAAGAGAATCACAGAAATGGAGATCATATGGAGCATTATTAGGGGGAGTGGGGAGAATGGGGAAAAAGTACAGGGAAAAAGAAGCATATATGGTTGGTACAAAATAGACAGGGAGAGGTTAAGAATAGTATAGAAAATAGAAAAGCCAAAGAACTTATATGTATGATCCATAGACATGAACTAAGTGGGGGCCAATACAGGTGGGAGTATGGTGCAGGGTAGAGAGTAATAAAGGGAGGAAAATGGGACAACTGTAATAGCATAGTCAATAAAATACTTTAAAAAAAAAAAAAGGTAGTAGAGCATGACCAAGTGAAAAACATAATGTGGGATGACCAAGTGGGGTTTATCCCAGAAATGCAAAGTTTGGTCTATCATTTGAAAATCATTACAAATTTCAACTTTAATAAAGTAGAAATGAAAAACTATACAGCAATCACAATACAATAAAAAAGTCATTTGACAGGTTCTGACATCCATTACTGACAGGAAAAAAAGCTCTCAGCAGTGAAGAGAGCGTCTTAAATCTGATAAGGGGCAGTAAGAAAAATCTCTAGCTAACATCATGATATTGCAAAATGAGATGTTTCACTTCTAAGATTAGGAGCAGGAAGGGTCTACTTTCTACTCAATATATTACTGTGCATCTGAGCCAGTGTAATAAGATTGGAGAAAAAAAATGGAGCCATCCAGAGTGAAAAGGATGAGCAAACTTCTTTATTCACTGTTGACATGATCATCTATGTACCAAATATTACTGAATCTATCAAAACATTACTAGAATGAATAACTAAGTTTAACAAGGTGTGTATCTACAATCAAGAACAACAATCAATTGTATTTTTGTGTATACGAGCAACAAATAGGCTATGGTGTATAAATTGACAAGTTAATTCTAAAATGTCAATGTAATGCACAGAACCTAGAATAGCCAAAATAAATTTGAAAGGGAAAGTGACAAGACTTAATATAAAAACACAGTAATTGAGACTGTTTAATATTTAATATTGGTATAATATTGGTGATATTTCTTCTATTAACATTAATGGAAGAAAATAGAGAGTTCTGAAATAGATCCAGACATAGAGACAACGGATAACTGATCCCCTGACCACGTCCCCCAAATGTATAAAATCACTTCAAGGGAAAAGCATAGTCTTTAAGAAAATTGTTCTGGATAGTGAATATTTATGTGCCTCCAAACTGAACTTCAATCCATGCTTTGCACAATATGTAGAAATTAACTAAAAATGGATCATGAGCCATATTTAAAATTTAGAACTATAATATTTCTAAGAAAAAATAATGAAATCTTTGTGACCTTTGCATAGGCAGAGATTTATATACCATACCAAAAGTATGATCCATATAAGGAAAAAATTGTATATTGGACTTCATCAACATGAAACAACTTCTGTTCTTTGAAGTACATTGTTTAGAGAATGAAAAGAGAAACCACAGACTGGGAGAACTTTTAGCCAGTTGCATACATTGTTATAAAAGAAAGACTGTTTCTGGATTATATAGGTAACTCTCCAAACTCAATAACAAGAGAAAAAAATAACCCAATCGCAAATGGGAAAAAAAGATTTGAATAAATCTTTTACTAAGGAAAAAAATAAGGATAGCAAATAAGCACCTGAAATGATACTCAACTTCATTAGCCATTGGGCACATCCAAATTAAAACCATAATGAACTGCAACTGCACATGTTTTAGAACGGCTGAAATTTAAGACTGACCATCATCTGAAGTGTTGGGAGGATGCAGAGTAAATGAAATTTCATATACCACCACTAAGAATGTAAAATGCTAAAACCAGTTTGGAAAAAATGTTGCATTTTCTTAAATATTAAACATTTATCTACCATATGATCATGTCACTGGTAGTCATTTACCTAAGAGAATTGAAAGCAAAAGTCTACAAAAAGACTTGCACTTGACTGTTCATAGTATTATTTATCATAGTTAGAGAATGGAATTGAGCCAAATGTCCAGGGCAGTTGAACAGATCAACAAATTGTGGTACATTTGTTCAATGGACTACTACTCAATGATAAAAAGGATTGAGATACTAATACACATGAAAGTGGATGGATATAAAAGAAAATTATGCTGAGTGATAGTAAAGAGACAAAAGAAAAAAATTGAGTACTATATAACTTCATTCATGTAAATTTCCAGGAAGTATAACTAATCCTCATTGAAAGGTACCAGATCTGCAGCTGCCTGGTGATGGGAGTTGGGTAGGGTGACATGTTTACAAGGAGACTTTGGGGTGATGGATCTTCTCATTATCTTTCCTTGTGGTGCTGGTATCGCAGGGATAAGTAATGACAAAATGAATCAAATTTTACACTTTAAAATGTATGTAATTTGTTGTTTGTCAATCATACCAAAAATAAAGCTGTTAAAAGACAATGCCTAGCACATGTGGTTGCACAGTGAATATTTGTTGAGTAAGCGAATAGATGAGTGAATTAACTATGGGTGGATTGGCATTTGTTCAATACTTAAACCATGTGAAAAAATAAAACAGATCACAAAACAAAATGATTCTTGGGAAATCATCAAATATTTCCTCCTTTCAAAAATATCTAGAAAATAGTATCTAAATAAGCAGAAGGTACACCTTTTTCTTCATAATTGTATGATTGCTGATCCCCACATGCAGCAGAATTATAAAGTAACAAAAGAAAGAAAACACCTCTCTTTCTTGTTATTTTAGTGTTAAGGGAAAACATCTTAATTTTGAACAAATAAATAACCTATATGTGGTGTTCACAATAACTTTAAATAGTAAGTATGTGCATAGTCAGTTAAAGAAAATCTATGATTTTCAATTTTAAAAATACAGTTTCCTTCCTGAAAATCTACAAAAACAATCATGAGGGAGGATCGTTTTTATTGCAGAGAGAGTGTTCACTTCACAGGAAAGTTCAGAGGGATTATTGAAATATCAGAGACCACCGGTGCATTCAACTGTTAGTTATCAGGTCGTTAACTACTTTATAGAATGAGGTTAAGCTGGAGAGAAAATGAAGTTAATACACAAAAATGGAGTATTGGAACTACTTTGAATTGGCTCTACACTGGAAATAAGGATTTAAGATCTTGAAAAAAATTTCGATAGAAAAGTATGCATATTTAACAAAAATCACTTATGCTACAGTTGAAGATGATGTCTCAGGTAGGATAGAGTGTCATAAGAGTATATATGTGTCGAGGATGCCTGGAGCAAAGATATAAAAGTAAAGTGACTAATGTTTGGCAAACTCAGTTTATATCCTATGTAGTTGACAATATTCAGATAAGAATCACCAATGCTTCTCATTTCAAAGAAGGGGATATGTGGGGAAATTTGTGAGCGGCATCTCAAACCTAACAATGCATTTTTCTAGACCTCCTTAGTTCACCTTAGCTTGGCAAGTGTGTCTGCAAGGAACAACAGGACACTAGAGTCTATGAGTCAACCACGTGCCTTTTGTCTTCATCCGCTGTCACGTTCTGGTCTAAGTGATGTTTGCAGCTATGCTGGGGATGGGTCTGTGACCTCAGTAATCAGAAAAATTGTGATATATGAGTATAGTTTCCCATTATACGCAAGTCAGGGAGCCTGATCAGCACAGGTCTTTTGTTTCATTTGGTAAAAAAGTGAGACACAGCTATGTTGCAACTATTTGGCTGAATCTTAAAGACCCTCCATTCTGCTGTAATGCTCACTATCTATTACTAAGAATGCTAGGAGGAATCACATTTGTGTTTACAAATAGATCTTTTCAGAAAACAAACAGGAATACTTCTTCTCTTAATCTGTTTTACCTTTATTGGAAACCAACATGTTCATTCGACACTGCTGACAAATTCATTGGTTATACTCACTCCCAACACATATTGAGGATGAACCATCAGTGGATCCCAGTGGTAGTAGTCTTGCATACTATTGACTTTCACCAGACATTGTCATATACCGAAGGGTTCTGTCCTACCACATCAGACACCACTGTCTTTTCTGTCAGAGACTATTTTTTTTCCATCCTCTGCTGATGTGTCATGCATGGTTTGATGGTACCAGAGCAGTGCTCTGTTCTGCTCATCCAGCCAATCAACATTCAGAGAGGATTCTATGCAGTCTCAAGGACACAATGGTTAATTAAAATGGACAGTCCTTGTTCTTATGAGGATTTCCATAGGGGAGTGCCACACAGGGATAGAGAGGCATAGAGGGGCTAGACTGTGCAGAGCTTTGCCCTAAAAGTAATGGGAAACCACTGGAGCATAATGGGAGATACATGGTCATATTTGCTTTTTGAAAAAGGTCTGCCTGGTTGCAGTGAGGAAGTAATGAGTAAATGTGGAAAAAGCAGTTGTAAGTCCACATGAGGTGAAAGGAAGTGCATCAATCTGAGGGAGTTTCAGGGGGAAAAAGTCAACAAGACTGGTGATGGATTGAATATGAGTAACTAAGGATTACAAAATGCAGGGATGACTCCCAGGCTTCTCACTTTCTCAGACAAAAGGAGGGGGAAACTCTCTTTGGTGTGATAACTCTTACTGGACCCCCAAACAGTGTTCTTTGCCAATCAATATATAAATTTTTTAAAAGGGGAGGGAGCCACCATTTATTGATTTCTTTCTATGTGCCACCATAGTGTAAACTTTCTCAACTTGTAGTAATGCTCTAATGCACTTAATTCCCTAAAAAATTCTGTGAGCTGAGTGCTTACTCTCCTTTCCAATTTAGCAAGTGGAGTGAGAGCCTGAACACTAAATAAAGGTGTCCAAGGCCATTCAGCTAGAATGGGGCAGAGCGTGGTTGGTAGTTTGGCTGTCTAATTTCAGAAATCACCTTCTTAAAGTGCTCTGCTAAACTCTAAATTGTGCTGTCTCGGTTTGTACTTATTGTCTCTTTATGAAATGGAGAGATATATTCACAAAAGAGATGAGAGAGCATATTTCCTTTGTGCATGGAGTTACTTGAAGAAACATATGTGTTTGCATGTGACATGTGTTACTGTGCATATAAGTGTGTGTTCTTAGGTGGAGATATATGCCTTTACTATGTGTTTGTGTATGTGATTTATATGTGTGGTGTGGATGTGTATATGCACATGTTGAGCTAAGAGATACATTGTTTTAGTCTGACAAGAAAGTTTTTGTTCCCAAGTCAGTCTTGCTCTCCTCTGACCCTTTACTCATTAACCCAGTCTTTTTCCATCTGGAGTAACGTGCAAATTATTTTAAAGAGGATAATCGCTCATGTCTCTAGCATGATACTAAGTTATTTTTATTACATGGTTTCTTAAATATTTATATGCTTAAAGTTCTTATATAATGTAAAGCAAAAATAAGTTTATAAATTAAATGCAAACTGAGAAAAACACTTCAAGTAACAGCATTAATGTGTCGTGATGGATGATGTTGTTTTACTGACACTAAATTCCTCTCAAGTGAGTATTTTGGATGGCACAGTTCTGCCTTTTTTTTTTTAAAGCAGCATGCTCTAAAAAAAATTCCCCCACCTTTCTCTATTCTTCACCGTATCCCCAGCTCTTTTACATTGGATAAGCCTTCGTGTAATTTATCCTCCCTTTGTGTTTAAACAACATTTATATATGAAATCATTTCTCCCTTTCTTTTTCTTCTCACTGGCACATAGTAATTAAAATAGCATTATAAAAAAAATCCCAACACTGGCACTAAAAATTCTTGTATTAACCAGTTATGAGTTGGTGTGTTCTTATAGTAAATTGTGTCTATTTATATGATTCAAATAAAATACAAAATTTCAAAAATTGTTGGAATTCTTCAAGCCCTGCTTTTGGATTTTGTGACCCCAGAGGCTTCTTAATATCTCACATAATAAATTTCTCTTTGACAGTAACACGTCTCTATTAAATTCAGATCCATTAGAATCCCAGGAAGGAACATAGATTGTCCTTAACTTGCCCCTGCCCCGTTACCACTACCACCAAGTCTAAATCAGTCCTCATTTAGACAGATGTAATTACTATGCTCACTGCCTTATAGTATTCAGTCGGATGGCAAAATTTTCATTCATTCATTGCTTCCACAAGCATGCACTTTAGGCTTTTTGCTAGGCAGTGGGAATCTGAAGATGGATGAGATTCAGTTTCTTCTTTGTGAAGCTTAGACTATCACCAAGCGTAAGAGATACAGACACCTAATCCAGTCTCTGTGTCTAGGAAGAGTTTCTTGGAAGACATGACCTGAAAGCTAAGTTCTGAAAAATGAGCAGCAGGAAGTCAGAGAAAGAAAGAGGGGCATTTCCTGCAGCAGAAGCAGTGTGTATGTGAAGGAACTAAAAGGACTTGCATTTGGATGGGTCAGAGGGGCCGTGTCATGAAGGGCATGCATAACAAGCTTAGGAGTTTGGACTTTTGCCCTGAAAGCCATAGGAAGTCTGTGCTGAGTAGCAAACAGTTCAGCAGCATATATAACAGGATTTTGACAGTTCAATGAAGAGAAAGTAAGAAAGGTAAGTGGAGAGAGGGGGTGTCCAGCATGGCCAGGATTAAAGAGACCAGTTAGTAGAATGACATAGAAATATAGTAGTGGTATCAATGAGGTAGTGGTAATACAAAGATAAAATATATGAGACTAATTTTTTTTTAAGATTTAGTTTTGTTCGAACTTGCTGAAGGAATTGAAAACGTTCGTTTTCACAGTCAAAGATGAGGCCTTCTTTTGTATCTGGGTTATCAATGGGGGATGGAGAGTAATAAACATTGAGCATTTAATATATGTCAGATATTACAATGAGTGTTTTACATTTACTATTTCATTTCATCTCCTTTACCCTCCTTTAAGGCTGATGCTGTTCTTTTGTTATTGTTATTAAGTTGAAGACCCTGACACTTTGCCAGTGTAGAAACTCATCCATTAAACTAGAAGACAAAAGAGGAACTATGGTTGTTTGAGGTATGAAAGATGAGTTTTTTACTTTGAAAAGTTGACTTCAAGTCATACATTAAGAAAGACAGAGACCTGCACTACACCAGGGAGCATGTAGGTCATGACCATTGCACGCTGAGTCTGGCTATGTTGTATGTTGTAAGTGGATACATTTGTATGCACTGTCTTTGCATGTCTGGACAGCAGTATAAAGCACTAGCTGCAGATTTACATTTGAAACATCAGGTTATAGTCTCTAGATGAGAAAACTCACTTAATAAATATTTATTATGTGCCTGTCAAATTGATAATTGAAGTCTTAAATATGAGTAAGATAATTCCAGAAGCATGTGTAGAAAAGAGAGTGGTATTATGTATATACTTCAGGATTTTACAATAGAAGAAAATTCTATGAAGAAGATTGTGAAGAATTAGGCAGAGCATTAGGATAAAAACCAGGAGAGGAGGCCTGTGTCTCAGGAATCAAAGGAGTGGAAGGCTTCTTAAGGGAAACCTGGTTACCAGGGTCAAACACCACTGAAAGCAAGGAAGATGAGCTTAGAAAGTGACCTGGGACTTAGGGGCAAGGAGATATGATAATAGGCTTGATGCATGGAAAGAGGTCTGAGTTAAGGAGAACTTGGTAGAATCTAGACATTAGGGGCTTATTAGAATTCATCATTTTTCATTTGTTTCAGATCATACCTGATTCTAGAGAGATTTACCCTTGGAAACCCTTTGTCATCTCAGGGCCTCTGGTGTTCTGTCATTGCAGAAACTGCACAGAGACAATCTCAATGTTTGAAATTAAAGATGAAGTTAGTTTATGATTATATTACTTCAGATTCTGCAATGGCCACATATTTGAGTAAGAGGGATAAAAGAATCATGGCATGTGAAAAATCTCATTTCAACTCATCTGACCTTGTTGTCTCAGAAATAATTGAGGTTCAAAGAGTTTTATCCCAAGTACTGGGACTAGGCTGGCGTCCTCTTTCCCTACACCACATGGCGTTGCTAGGTTCAAATGTTTGTTGTGTTTAAACATTTTTCAAGGTAACTTCTGTGGGGGGCTCTGCCCACAGGGCTCCCTCTTCCCCACCCCAACTGGCTGCCACGGATGAGAATAAATCTACCAAAACAAGATCTGATTAGGGAGGAAAGGTGGCTGATCTCTCAAAGGAGAAGGGCCAGCAGCCTTTTCCTCAATGGACTTTTATTGCGTTCATTTGCATAGGAATACAGGGCTTATATGTAAAGCTCATTAATTATTGTCAGGCAGTAATGATCAAACAATAGATAATATTCAAAGAGTAATGAGGGATTATTTTGAGTTAGGGTCAGATAGCTAAATGGCCATAAAATTTGGGGGAAAAAAACTCACTTCATGCTTGGACCTTATCATTTAAATTGAGGGTATTAGCAAAGCAGGTTTCACAGGATTTTATGCATTCTTTCTTGGGCCTGATCATTCTTGAGAACCTGCCCTTTCCAGCACAGGGCCTCACCCACCTCTGGCATTGTTTCAGGCTTAAGTCAGGCAGGGGAAGTAAGGCAGCCAAGCAATTAGGAGACTTCTCCCAGACAGCATGAGGACTCAGCTTATGTCAAAGCCTAGAGGTGAGGGTCCATCACCCCCTTTTTCTATAGTCCCCCAAGTCTTTCCCTAAGGGCCCCCTAGTCACTGTGCCTGTCTTAGGTCATCCCTCCCTTAAGGAATCTTACCTGTCATTGGCTAACAGGTCAGGCTCAAGGCCAAGCAGGGTGAAGTAAAAGGGGGCAGAGGTGATGCCTTTGCCAGGGAGATAAGCTTTGTCTCCTTAGTGGCTTATGGTCCCAAGGGCTTTCTACTCAGCCTTAGCCATGGGGAGTTACAGCTTCTGAAACCAGGCAGGATGGTTCCCAACAAACCTCTATCTTTCTAGAAATGATACCAGGCTATATAACTTGAAAAAAGTAATGAACATACTCAGAAGCACAAATAAATGGAAAACTCAATTTTTTAAAAACCACACACTACACAACACTATGTTTAAACCACATGGACTTTAGGGATTATAGCAGCAACTGTAGATTAGTTTTACTAAATGATTTGCTCAGGTCTATTTTTCTTCCCCAGTTGGTTGTTAGAAAAATTGGAGCTTTAAAGGTCTTCTGTTCATACAAATAATTAAGAGTTCATTTTCATTATAAAAAAATTTAAATTAATAAAAAAAGATACTAGGGATTGGATAGCTTTACTAATTACTTACATGGCAAGTTATCACCTTATTCATCTTCCCATCTGAGACAAATATAGCACAGCTGTCAGACACAGATATGACCAAGACCTCAACCCTGAATGTGAAGTCTGCCCTTCAGACTAAATGAACTAGGACTTGGTTTCTGGTTTTCTACCAGCATCAGCCTTAATGAACTCAGGAACTCAAGACAGACAACAAACTAACTCTTCTAGTTAGACTTAGTAGGGCAAGTGACTATAACCTCCTCCCTACATTTTACTCATAATAATACTACTGGAAGCTATGTGGGATTTTTAAATATTTTACCTACTTTTCTTCCATTTTTTCATCTTCTTAACTCAGCAACATGGATAAAGGACACATTACTCTTCTCTGAGATTGATAAGGAGACAAGATGAGAAAGATTATGAGATGTGTTCAAAGTCACAGCTAATAAGTAGCAGAAACAAGTTTATAACCAATCTCTCCTAACCTTTTGAAGTCGGGAAGCTATCCATTGGTTGAAAACATGGCTCAAAAGAGTGGAGCTCTTGGTGATGGTTTTTAGATTTCTAGCTAATCAAGGCAGGAATATTTTACCTCTTATGGGGAAGATAACAGATGGATATAGATTCCTTGCTGCTCTTATAATTGAGAGGTCAAGTCTACTATTTTTTCCATGGTGAATCTGGGATGCCCTTATTAACTTGCTTGAACAAGAGAATGTGATCAGAGTAATATTTTGCAATTCTGAGGCTAGATCATAAGAACCCATGCACGTGCTGCCTATTCCTCTTGGTATACTCAACCTGGTAGAAGTCAGTTGCCATGTCAGAAAGTCCGAGAACACCGTCATTTAGGCAAACCCAAGACAGCCATGTGGAGATGATGCATGCATGAAGAGAGAGGGATGGCTGGCCAGTCCCGTGTAGCTCAGCCATCCCAGCCCAGGGGCCAGATTTTGAATTATGAAGCCATTTGGACTTTCTAGCCCCAAAAGACACAATGTGGAAAAGAATTGAAAAACAAAGCTGCTTCTTAACAGATGCCCCCTACTGAGCTATCTCAGCTAAACCCAGCCATGTGAGCCACACTTACTGGGTACCGGTCATCAGGGAATATAGGTGAGATATTCCTGCTCGACCCTGTTTGAATTGGGAGCACAAGAAAATAGATGTGTCATGTCACTAAATTTCGAGGGTTTTTTAAACATAGCAGTAGATAAATATAATATCTCAGATAAAGTCTTTTACATGATGTCATGATTGAGTTCCCTTCAAAATCAGAATTGTTAGTCACAGAAACAACACAGTCAAATTTAGTTATGCAGAACTTTTGGGGAATAAATCATTTGGGATGATGGAATAATGGTACTTCAAAAGATGGAGGCAGTCAATCTTTCAAATGCTGGTGATGTTGTGTTTAATTGTTAAATGTAAATAGTTGTATAAACAAACACTTATGCATTAAAAAACATATAGATTTCGAACACATACTAGGTGCCAGACTGTATGGTAAGCACTTGATAAGAGTCTTGTACTGGACAAATAGAGTCCTTGCTTCCCACAAATTTCCAGATTTTTGTGGAAAATTTCCAAATTTCCAGCAGGGGAGTCAGAAATACTAAGTAATTTGCTCAAAGTATCAAGGAAGATGTTACAGAGCAGGTTTTCAACCAGGTCTGCCTGACTCCCAAATTTAAGATGAAATATTTTACAAGGTGGTAGAGCTGGGGTCAATGGCTCACTCTCATGTTTTTGACTTCAACTCTTCTTTCATCATCATTTTAAGTATCATACATCTGAGAAATACTTGCATTAAAATTTATATATATCTCTCTACAACCTTTTGAATAAGACAAGTTGAGCTACATTTGGGGAATGAATTTTGCTTGTGCTTCTGCATGGTCATAGTTATGATTTAATCAGTGAATCCAAGTGTAGAAAACTGGTTGCAGTCATTTAAGATGGCATCAGTGATAATAATAATGATTCCTTATACATTTCTGGTGTCTCTCATCTAAGGATTGTAAAAGGCTTTACAAACATTAATTAAGCTTTACAGGATTTCGATGAGGTCATTAAGCAGTTTAATTACTGTAATATATGGGACTTTGAATAAAGCCAAAGCAACTTCAGAATTACATTTTGAAGCATCCCTCCTTATCTTCATGTCATGGACTCAGGAGTTTTGGAATTGGTTTTATATTCTCTTTTTATTTCCCAAGTTTTTAATAAATTGTGACACCACAATCTGTCCCTTTTTCATATTGGAAGACACAGGAAAGTGACATTGTATATGTCATTGGAGTTAATCGATTAACCAACATACATTTCACACTTGGTAAGTATCAGGCACTGCTATCCACTCAAGGGAACAGAGAGTATAATACCTACCCTCAAAGAATCTCCAACTCAGTGGGAAGATATACAAATAAAATACAATATAGTTAGTGCTGTGCTAGAGCTATGAACAAAATACTATTCAAGCAAGTGCAAATATATCCAACTCTGAAAAATAATAGCTAATACTATACAGAGTTTATTATGCTCCTTTCTTCGAAGGTTTCATATACATTAATTGCTTCATTTTCATACATTCACATGCATACAACACAAATATATTAGGCACTGTTATTTTCCTTATTTTACAAACAAGGAAAATAAGGCATAGGAAGCTGGAGTAATTTGCCCAAGCTCATCTACCTATGGTGTGGCACAGGTGGACCAGATCCCAGGTATTTTGTGCAAAGTCTGTACTCTTAACCACTATGCTGGAGTGAAGACGTGAGTAGAATAAGAGGA
Organism: Carollia perspicillata; assembly: GCA_004027735.1. NCBI lineage: Eukaryota > Metazoa > Chordata > Mammalia > Chiroptera > Phyllostomidae > Carollia > Carollia perspicillata. The sequence continues at coordinate 24,640 of PVKM010008935.1, read as the reverse complement.
GATCCTAAAGAAATAACAAGAAGAAAAAGAAGGAAGCAAAAGATAAATGCCCTATGCCTACAAATGCCTCTTATCAGTTAGGCTTTGATAATAGTAGATTCTATGAAAAAAGTAAGGAAAATGACTTCTAATATATGTCTGGTCAGCACTAACTTCTGAGCAAAATCATCAAAGAAAACCAAATATCTACTGTTGTTTTTGGTACCTTCCCCAAGTCTCTCAATGGCAGGCTCAGCCCACAATTTTCTGGGTTAATTATGACTAACATTGATCCTTATTCAGTAGCCCTGAATCTCTGACCAAGGAACATGATGACTCATTTACATACGAGCAGTGTGTAGCCATGTGCTTATAAAGTTAAGATACACTTTCCCAAACTCCTGACATCCTGGCTTTGCTACTGCTTATACTTCAGTTCTTTAATAATTGAAAACAAAAACAAAAGCAAAAAAAAACTTTATTCATATGGACCAAACTTGGATCTCTGCTATTCTTGTCCATCCCTTTTCTTCCTTTCCTCCAGTCATGGACTCTGGTTCTCTACTCCAGCCTCAACAGAATACCTGAAACTAATTTTTGCCTGAGACTCCCATTTCTATGGCTCACGAGAACTACCCACTTAGGATTTCATGGATAATATTGATGATCTGGATCAAGTTCCTTTGAAGGCACTTTACTTATCATTCTAGATTAAATTCAGTACCTCCCTGACTTAACCAGTTGATCATCAGTTCTATGAGGCACACTATTGACTGACTGCACATGATCTAGCCATAAAAAACATGTGGGGTATAGTTTTAAACACTAGAAGCAGTGCACATTTCTGTTACATTTTTCAGAATGCTATATGTTGACTTGAACCTGTATTTCAGTATGGTATGGCTCAGTTGGATATTAATAAATTGACAAAAATTGACAGTGATATGTGAAAAGAAAATAAAGACACATTCAGTCAATGATAATTCGTTGAGTGACCACTATATGCAGACACTGGATTAATTGTGGAACATTTCAAGAAGCATATTATTAATGTAAGAAACAAATAGCTAACCAGGTAATTAGATCACAGGTAATATGCATTGAGAAATGAGGCCATGAAAACACTTAGAAAGAGAACCAGGTTTTGAAAGGGTCCAATAACATAATTAGTTCATGTTGGAGATGATTAATTTGAAACAATATTGTAATTAAGAGAATGAGCTCTGGAACCAGACTGATGGGATTTGAATCCTGGCTCCACCATTTATTGGCTATGTGGCCTTGAGCAAATTATCTCTGTCTACATTGTTTTCTTCACCTTTAGAATGTTATTGGATACTGGCGATGGTTAATTTATGTATCAACTTGGCAGGGCCAAATTTAGTCAGACATTATTCTGGATATTTCTGTGAGAATATTTTTGGATGAGATTAAAATTTAAATTGGTAGACTCTGAGTAAAGCAGATTGCATTCGGTATGTTGGTGGGCCTCATGTAACCAGTTGAAGGCCTGTAGAGAAAAAAATTACTAACTTGCCCTGAGTGAGAGGAAATACTGAAGCAGATCACATTATAGATTTGAATTGCAATATCAGCTATTCTGAGTCTCCAGATCTTGCCCAGTCTACAGACATGGAACTTGCCAGTCTCCATAGTTGTATGAGCCAGTTCATGGGGACTGCTGACCAATACATAATAATAGTACTAAATCCATAGAGTTATTATGAAAATGAAATGAAATAACATATATAAAAATTTCAGAATAGTACCTGGTACATAGTGAGTACTAAAATATTAGATGTTATTGGTGTGTCTCTGGAGCATCAATTCCTTAATGTCCAGATGCCTTTGCATACTCTACTGTGTATTTGTAGTTCATTGGTGCTATGTAGGCTGGAGATAAAGATTTGGTGTTATTAGCATATAGATGATAAATGATGTGATTAGAGTAGATTGGATTATCCGGGGAGAGAAAATGGTATGTGAAAATGCACAGAGCTAAATCTTGGAAAAGGTAGTGTTTAAAAATGAACAAGAAGACTTTAAATGAGAAATCAAACAATAGGAAAACCAGAAGTTTTTCACTAGAGTGTTGCAAAATATACTCACTATTGGTGAAATAAAAGTCAGCATATGATATTGATCTAGTAACTATAATTAGTGTTTGAGTTGACTTTGGCCTGTCCGAGTTCCTCCTATTGTCCCAGCATAGTTACTAAATAACTTTTACAGTCACCCAAGACTCAACAAAGGGCATTGGTATGTGATTTGAGATGACTCAATCAAATTAAAATAATGGAGATTTTCTCACATTCTTCCACCACATATAAATAAGGAAGAGTGCAGTGCAAAATGGTACTGACAACAATTTTGCTTTCAAGAAGTTACCAAGCCTAAAAGCTAAACAATGATGAGTGTGACAGAACAGAGAGGTGAATCATATAATTCATCCTTGAGCCTATGTTAGTTGAACAAAGAACTTGGCTTCTGGACATAAGATATGAAACAGCATACTCTCTTATTCTTAAGGCATTGTGGAGAGGAGTATTATGTAACTTGAAACCCAAGCTAGCCTACAGGATACAGAAAGACTAGGACTATTGAATGTGAGGGAAGCACTCACTGAGTGGGAGCATCCCAACTGTAATGTAACTTAAACTTAACTTTACTTGTGGTCATTGCTGGGGGAAGAGGGGTATAAAGGCACTAAGTGGTAATGGAAAAAATACAATAAAGATAATAAAATAAAAAAATAAAATAAACTTTCCTTTTCACTGATGAACTCTAAGAAAGGAGAATGCCCCTTCACAAAACAACTAGACAGTACTTTACTGAAACTTGTAATGGGCAGGAGTAAGTAGGCAAGGTTGGAGAAATGGAACAGGGTGAGTGCCAATGCTCTGAAGAGTTATGGGAGGGGTGGAATTCACAAGGAGAATAAATGTAACCAAGGAATTTGGGTGACACATGATGGGAGAACAACTAAGGGATTCTCAGTGGGGACAAACAGTAATTGAGGATTAATTTTACATATTTGATGGGGTAGATAAATGTGTGCTTGAGATCAGTTTTATTTTTTTAATGGGGAGATAAATTTCCACTTCTTTCCCCTTTTATAAAATCTTCAATATAATTAATATTCATAACTGATGCTTTTTGGGGAAGTAAGTTCTTCCTGAGAACTGCAAATAAAAGCCGGTCCTGGATCAACATTGGTCCAGAGTAGAGGCATGGACTACAAGCAACCAGATTACGTAATAAAGTTGGCAAGTCTCTATTAAAATAGCCAGCCAATACATTGCAAACCAGGTCTGTAAAGTTTAGGTACTTACCTGAGGCCATGAAACTGGTGGCTTGTATACCAGGGATTAGAACCTATGATGCTGGTCTCCTACTTTATTCTTTAATCATACCTCAGGAGAAGATGCTGCCAGGGGTACCTCCACAATGCATCTAGGTAAAAAAAAAAAAAAGAAGAAGAAGAGATTAAAAATTAGAAAACCATTTTTAAAAGGTTTTAACTTTAAACAAGATGAAACATACTGCTAAAAGAACATTTTTTAAAAAATGAAAATGACATCATATATTATATACCAGGTTGTATCTTATATTAGAAAGGAATTCTGTGTGATGCTGAAGATAATAGCCAAGGAGCATGACTATTGAGTGATTATTACCTCTATTCATAATTATATCAGAAATATTGCAGCCTACTGTTCATAGTATCTCATGTCAAAAGCAAACTCAGATTGGAAAATATCGGACACATGTAGGATACTACTGGAAAGATTAAATAAAATCCATTTACATCCATAAGATGTTATCTTCTTGGTGATATAACAGAAAGAACATGCATTTGGAAATGGACCTATTCAGACTGCATATTTACCACTTTTTGCTCATACTAGCATTCTCAACAAATTAGCTAAGCTTCAGTGCTCTTATTTGGAGAATAATATAGATTCCCTTTCTTCAAAGTACTTACATTCTTGTGGAGAGAAGTGAAAATGACAAAAATAAACAAAAACAGTAAGAATTTTAGGAACAGATAAAAGCCTGAAAGAGAGAAACTGGGCTAACGTAAGAGAGAATATAAATAGGGGTATATCGCTGTATTAGGAGGGGAGATCAGGGAAGAGTAATCTAAGAAGTGATCATATTTGGAACATATGTTTGAAAAAGAGCCAAGAGCCTTGGATACAAAGTATGAAGAAAAGAGGAGAAGAGACAATTTTTGGAGTAAGCAACTAGTTGAACAACGGTATCATTGAGTGAAATAGAAAAATGTGTGCAAAAGAGTAGATTTTTGGAGGAAAATAGTTTTATTTTGGCCATGTGAAATTTGCGATGACTTGTGAACATTTAAGGAAGAAGATACACCAGAAGGAGGAAGTATGGGTCGAGATCCTTAAAGAACATTTGGTGAGAGACATATGTCATAAGATTTTTATTTTATTTTATTTTATTTTAATATTTTATTTATTTATTTTTAGAGAGAGGGGAAGGGAAGGAGAAAGAGAGGGAGAGAAACATCCGTGTGTGGTTACCTCTCACATGCCCCCTACTGGGGATGTGGCCCGCAGCCCAGGCATGTGCCCTGATTGAGGATCAAACCAGCGACTTTTTGGTTCGCAGCCTTTGCTCAATCCACTGAGTCACACCAGTCAGGGCTATTTTATTGTTTTTATTGTTTTTCAATTACAGTTGTCCCCATTTCCCTCTCTTTACACTCCCCCACCCTACCCACTCCCACCTCCCACATTCAATCCTCCCCTCTACCCGACCACCATTGTCTTTGTCCATGAGTCTTTTGTACCTTGTACATTTTATCGCATTTAAAGTCATGGATCTGATGAAATCACCTGTGGAAAGACTGCTGGTAGAAGAAATGACAGAGCCAAGGACAGAGTCTGGGGAGAGAGCTACTCCACAGTTTAGAGAAGCCAGCAAAGGTTACTGAGGAAAGAGACATCAAAGGCGAGAAAACCTGTTGAGCATGGTGCCATTGAATCCCAGAGTAGAAAGCTATTTCTACTGAATCATTCTGAATTGCTGAATGACTTTCAGACAAAGGAATTTATTTGGTGGAGTTCACTAACGTTTATACCATACTACAATGTGCATGTAAGAAACATGATTTTAAGCATAACAGAAAAGGTTTGGAAAGAAGAGAAGAGATTAAGGTACTTCCCAAAGACTGGATTAAAAATAAATGGCATGGATGGAACTAGAAAGCATTATGCTAAGTGAAATAAGCCAGATGATGAAAAACAAATACCATATGATCTCACCTTTAACAGGAAGCTAAGCAACAAACCAAACAAGCAAGCAAAATATAACCAAAGACATTGAAATAGAAAACAGGCTGAGAGTAACCAGAGGGGAGAGGGGAGAGAATTTCAGGGGAAAAGAGGAAGGGGTCATAAGAACAAATATAAAAGGACACATGGACAAAAACTAAGGGGGGGGTGGAAATGGGAGGGAGGAGGGAAGCACTAGGAGGGTGGGCTGGGATGGGAGTAAAAAACAGAAAACTGTACTTGAACAACAACTAAAATAAAAAATTAAAAATTAAAAGTAAAAAAAATAAAAAAATAAATTGCCTGTATTGATCTTTCCTCAAAAGAACATAAATAGTCCATGTTTGGGCTTCCTCACAGCATGGCAGCTTGAAGACAGCCAGATGGCCAATGTGGTTTCTCAGGTGAGCATCCCAAGACAACCACGCAGGGACCTCTGCTGCTTTTGTGGTGTGGCAACAAAAGTCACATAGCATCATTTTTGCCACAATCACAAGCCCACCCAGATCCAAGGAGAGAGGAATGAGACCCCGCCTCCCAATGGAAGAGGTGTCAAAATCACATGGAAAGAAGAACATTTCTATTGTGTTGGAAAATACAATGTGTCATAACTATGAACCCCAAACAGATTGCACTCAGTTTAAGAAGGCTGGTGATGTCATGAAGTCCTCATATCGATTGCTTCCTCCCCAGCCACCCCATCCTCCAAGTGAAGGGCTTAGAGCATCCTAATAAATCCTAGTGCAACTCACTGCCTGATATTTTTAAAACATTTCACAGAACAAAAGTGAAGTTTAGAATGAAGTAAAATCAATTCCAACAGATGAATTACTTTTTTCATAATTATTTTATGAATCTGAAGAATATTATTCTTATAGAACTGTGTTTGAATGCCTCAATCATAAAAGGAATTAGGTTTGCTTTTTTTTTTTTTTGAGGAAATGTTGGAAAACCTCTCTGTTTTTGGCAGAGGATATTTTATGATTCAAAGCATATTTATTGTTCATAAGTTATTTGCCAAGCCCTATTCTTGGCAATGTGAATCAGCAGTAAACAAAACATATTTTAAAAAAAGAAATCCTTGCCACTATGGAGGCAACTTGAATACATTATTCACTTGGGGAAAGAAGGCTGCTTAGTAAATGCATATGTATTTAATGTCTCCCAACCACTACTGCTCGAGCATCCCAGGGCTGGAACTGTGCCATTTTCACTGCTGTAGTCCTGGGGCCTAGAACAGTGACTTGGGGCAGGGGACTGGGGGAGGCAGAGGTGGGAACAACTTTCAGTAAATATTTGTTGAACTAACATGCAGATACTAAGGGATTCAGGCCAGTTGCTTAAAGGAAAAGGGTTTCCTGAGAAAGGAGTCAGCATCCACTCTTCTTCAAGGATTGGCACCACACTAGCTGGAGGAGATGGCTGAACCCTGTCCCTAGCAATTAGTGTTGAACAAAATGTGGGGGACGAGGGAGGGCTTCTTCTCTGTGACATTCTCAGTAAAAGAATAAAGAAATCTGTAGAATTTTTAAACTTTGTAATTCCCCTGTGTTTGTTATCCTTGCTTTTCTCTCTCTCCCTGTGGTGATTAGTAGTAATTTTTTAAAAATAACTGTTGTGTGTGCTTGTCTTTGGGGACTGGAAGGAGGAAGCTGGGGAGACTGTTACTCCCTGCAAGGAAGCTCCAGGGGAGAGGATTCCCCAGGGACAGAGCTGGTGGTGGCAACTCTAAGCAGTGGGAATTAGAAGAGTCCCTGGGGGTGCTCCAAGGAGAGATAGGAAGTGTGAGCCTGGGCTGCAGAGGGTCCTGGAGCTCAAATACAAAGGCCTTCATGGTTACTTGACCAATCGTTGGTCAACTTCTCCTTGTTTAGGATTAAAAACGAGTTATTGCTTCTCTGGTGTTTTCACTTTTGCATTCTCTATGTCAGTTAAATATGTCATCCTTGCTAGAAATCTTCCTGAAGCCGTGCCCTGCTTTTCCCATCCTTCATTTACAATCACTCACCGAGTCCTGTCATTTCTGCCTGTTCATATCTTGCAAATCAGTCCCTGTGTTTCCATCCTCACCGCCTCTGCCTATGCCCACACCAGGGTCACCATCACTGCCTGCTAATTGGTCTCCCCTGTGAGAACACTTTGTCCTAGTCCACACTACCTTTCATTATTAAAAAAAATAAAATTTGATTATGTCCTTCTTTGTTTAACTCTCTGGCAAAGGCCTACTACACACAAGGAAAAGCCCCGAAGCTTAGCACACGAGGCCTCTGCCCTCCATCTCAACTTTTGTCCTATTTTTTTTGGTGACTCCTCCCCAAATACACTCTGCATATAGGTTTGCTCACTTAAGCACAAGTATGTCAAATGATTGGCTCCTATACTTTTGCATCTAATGTTCACTTGGCCTAGAATGTACTTCCTTTTATTTCTAAGAAGTAGACTTTTTTTCATTCTTCAAGACCTAGATGAAGCATCACTTTTACTCAGTGAAGCCTTTGCTTTTCCATTGTTTGATTCTTGTTTCTTTGTCGTGCACTACAGGCTTCCATAGCCTACGTGTTCTTGCTCTGGATGACTTTCCTCTCTCAATTATGGCTTCCTTGGGAGGAAGGATTTTGTGTTAATCAACAAAGCATCATAAATGCCTATCACAGCACATATGGTAAAATTGTAAATAACATGTAAGAAGTGAATGAATGAATGTGACAAGGGGTCACATTCATTGGTTCTCAACAATGTGATGCTGGAAAAAGAGGTGGCAGTACAAGTCTAGGCAGATATGAAAGTAGTCTCTCTCCTACATGTCACTGATTGTACCTGGAAATCTACACTTTTATTGCTTGGAGATACAAAGAAATCAAACCAGGAAGTGCCAGTAGCTGTACTCAGTCTCTGGACAACTACAAAAACCTGAGCTCTATAAGGAATATGCAATTCTGTTCTTGGATGAAGGCAAAACACTAGCTTTGAACAAAGTTGGCTTATAGGACAGGACACACAGCTAGCTGCACCTGACAGGGTGCATTCATTTATTTTGTGGCAAAAATTCCCACTTTCAGGTACCCTGTATATAGCCAGCACATCTCATGTAGAAGTAATGACATTAGCCAGGCAATACATTCCAAAGAGATGATTAATTCTCCTTGCATATTAGTGCCAGAAGAGAGATTTATTAATGATCTTTATATAGTCAATAACTTAGTCTGCTTAGGCTGCTATAACAGAATACCATAAACTGGGTGGCTTAAAGAACAGCAATTTATTCCCTACTGTTCTGGAGGCTGGGAAGTTCCAGATCTAAGTGTCTGCATATTCGGTGCCTGGTGAGAGCCTGTTTCTTGGCTTCACATAGCTGCCTTTTCTCAGTATTGCCTGTGGGAAGGGAGAGGCTCTTGTGTCTCTTCCTCATCTTATAATGGCATGAATTCTATCATTAAGGTATTACTCTCATGACCTCGTATGAACTTAATTACCTCCCAGAGACCCCACCTCCAAATATCAAAATATTGGGAATTAAGGCTTCAACATATGAATTTGGAGGGTCACAAACATTGTGGCCAAATGGGAATGACCCTCAAACAATAGCAATAATAAATAAAAATAAATTATATTAGTAGTTGAAGTTCAATGAATGCTTGCTGTGTGGGAGTTAAAATTTTATGTGTGTTTTATAGATGTTATCTGTTTTAATCCTCCTATTGACCCTATGAGGTAGGTGCTATTATTACCTTCATTTTAAAGATGAAAAAATTGAAGTACAGAAAACTGAGTAACCAGTCACCTGACCTGTTCATGCCACTGACACCTAGCCAGGAACTCATGATGTCAGGCACAATAAAAATATGGCTTGGCATCTTTGACCCATCATGCTATACTTATAAGGTAGGATAAAGTGGGAAAGTGCCATGGAGGTAACAGGTGGGATCAAGAACTTAAGTATGGAAGGAGTATATCACCCTCTCCCTAGACACACAACAGAGCATTTTACTGTAGCATCGTTATTAGACAACACTGAGCCAGCAGGAAGCAGTGCAGTGGACCGTTCCAGGGTCTCGATCAAAACATGGGGATTTTATTGGAATTCTCTGCAATGCATTTAAGCAACAAGGGGGATGGCTTATAATGAGCCACTAGGGTAATTTGGAATATTGCAGTTCGCCTTATTTCATAATGCCCGATGGCTAAGAATTTTTAAACAGCTTTTTGTCAGCCTATTAGGCTCAGTAGTAGAATTATGTTTCTAGTTTTCCTGGTATGTATTCAGGCTAAGAGAAATGTGATGTCAGTAAAGGCTAGCCAGGCTTCAGTACTATAAATTATTTTATATAGTTCAATATTTATGTTGGAACTTAATAGACATAAGACATTAGGATTTAGGAAGAGATTACAGGGGAATAGATGAGACAAAGAAGATATTTGGAAGAGGAAGGATTAATTAAGGTGGGTGTTCTGATACCTTTTTGGCAGGGTATGGGAAAAGTTTATAGGAATTTTCTTGTCCAAAGTTAGAGAAGGATAATATTAAATCTCTCCCATTATAAAGATAAAGGGGAGAGGTAAGTACTTTTTTACAGTGATATTCAAACGTGGCTTTAAGACTGGCTATATCAGAATATCCTTATTTAAAAAAAATACAACTTCATGAAAACTTGCAGAGAGTATCATTTATTTAGGCTGAAGGTGGGGCTCAGAAATTTACATTAGTAAAAAAATTTCTAAAATGCTTTTGATGGGAAGTTAATCCTCATGCACTCTTCTTGGTAATTTGAAATCATGAAAACAGTTCATCTCCAGGGGTGGAGTGAGCTTGCAGTGCCTGGTATGTCCTGGTATAGAAATGAGATAGTTTCCCTGAAGGAAGTGTAAAAGCGATCCTGTACACTCTCAGATTCTATGAATTAAGATAGCAAGGGTGGGAGATAGCAAATTATGTGGACACTTTCCTTAGTGTCTACCTCCTGTCCAATGGTACTATTGACTTCAAGATGTTGACAGAATTCTGGTCAACATTGAAATTTGGAAGAAAACAATAACCACCATTAGTGAGGCTAACTGGTATTTTTCATGGCTTTTAATGATAGATCATATTTCTGAAGATGTGAAAGATTTGTAACACGTACAGCATACCTGCTGCACTCCAGATGAGCAGGCTTTGTGCGCTCAGAAGTGAGCGGGAAGATGTGCTGCATTGAATTTTATTGATTTTCCTCTTTGCTTGTATAGTTTTATGATGTTCCATTTTCTCCTTTTCTGGGTTTGGATATATGACCTTAGTTATTTATTTTCTTCTTCCATTTTCCCTTTAAAATGCATATGTAACACTGCATCAATTTTCATGACCAAAGATGAAAGGGCTGGATGAATTTTCTGGCCAAGAAAAGATGGTCTAGTGATAGAGGGGTTAATTCTTTTCCTTCTTAGGAAGCTCCCCCTCCAGTTCTCTTCCATTTTCATATTCTCACATTTTTGGAATGGAATTATAATTTGCTTTTTTCATCTCATCACTTTCTGATTTTTAGCACTGTGATCTCACTTTCAGAGATTATATATGGATAGCTCTGAATTTTTTACATTTGTATTCTGTACCAGGCCCTTTGGTTGTGAACAATTTCCTTCTACAACTTCTTCATATAACTTATCCAGCAATAAGACTAAACAGCTGAATTATAATAGAAATACGACTTTTGTTTGTGGAGGCTTGGCAATTGGTGAGAATCAACTTTGCTAACAAATTTGTTTTTCCTGTGATTTTTGCTTAGTTTACGGTGTAGTTTTAATTAGAGTGTTTCATCTTTTGTATTATAAAGTCCCTTTCTCCCAATAATCTCAAAATCTTAGATATGCTAGCCAATCATACACTGAAATCATGTTTGGGCTCATGGCATAGGGTTCAATCTCTAATTCCCATAGTTCTTTTTAGTATCTGATTAATTAACATGCCAGATTAGAGAAGAACAGTACAGGAGTCATTGCTGGCTCCAAGGCTCGAATCGAAGAGCATCACTCCCCTTGTTAAGAATGATTTAAATACCTAAAGGAGAGGCCAACAGAAGTTCTTCTTGTCAACTGTTAATGACACAAGCTCCTGTCAAAGGTACCCATTATTATATATTGAATAAGTATTCCTAGATTCAGATAGTCTCAGAACATCATCACAAATTCTCTTTTATCACATATTACATATTGTATTATAATGTATTTGAATCACATAATATTACCAATTTTTATAGGTTAATAATGATGGGTATTAAAATTTTTATATAATTCAACCTAATAACATTGTCTATTGATTTACTTTTTTTTTTTACGAACATACTATCTTTAAAACAAAGAAAATAGCTTCTACAGAAGTAAAACTTGTACCAGTTGTTTTAAACAGAATGTAACATTACAAACAAATGGAATAAAAACAAACAACAGACAAGGGCAATGTCATTAAATTCTAACTAGATATTGTGGCCTGCCAAATACTCATAGCTAGAAGTTTGTACATTCTTTGTTTAGAGGAGGGATTTGTGAAGTGCAAATCCCTCCTCTAAGGTTTAAGGGAATAATGCTTTTTCAGTGGTTGAATATTATTCAATTCCATACACTGGAAACACATATCCTACATTTTGGAAAATTCCATGTTAGTTCACTTATTTTGTCCAGTTTCCTCCTCTATGTTCAGAGGACACTTCTAAGCATGTAAGAACAGGCAGTTATTAATGTGTCACCATCTAGGGCTGAATTAATTTAATAAGTTATGTCAAATTAAGCAGATGGCATCTTGCAGAGAGTCCACAACTTGCTTAACAGCATTTATCATAGCATATAGTTTATTTTTTAAATTAATTTATTTTTTACTGTTTTTCAAGTACAGTTGCCTCCACTTCCGACCCCTGCCATCCATCTGCCCTAGCCACCCCTCTGCCCCAGCCACCCCCACCTCCCACACTCAATCCTAGCCCACTCTGGCTTTGTCCACAGGTCCTTCATACATGTTCCAGGATGACCCTCCCCCCTGTTCCCCCTGTTATCCCTCTCCCCCTCCCCTCTGGTTACCATCAGTCTGTTCTTTATTCCAATGTTTCTGTTGCATATAGTTTAATCTAATGTATTTTTATTTCACTTATGGTTTCTCTTTTTTAGCTTCTGTGAATTCAGGATGTTCACTCTTCCCAGGGTCAGTGCTAAGAAGTAAATAAATAGGTTGAAGTAGACATTTGAGTCAGAGTATGACAAAATATTTGAAAAAGTGAAAGTAGTTGAAAAGGAAAAATTTAGTTCCATCCAGTATCATTTCTGTAATACCCAGCTTCTAATGATAGAACTGGAATGCAGCACATTGAGGTAAACACCTTTATTTCTCACGTAATCACTTAGTGACTTATGGAAATGAGATATTCTGGTTTCTGGAGGTATATTTTGGTGTGCTAATGATGAGGAGAAGCTGTAGATTTAAGTGGAAGCATTTTTATAGTTAATGATATCACTATATAAAGAGTATATAAAACTTTACATGCACACAGATATTATTTGCAAACAGTGTAAAATGATACTGAAAGAATATATACACTCCTTTTTTCATTGAAGTATTATTTACCATCTCCAAGATATGAAAGCAATCTTGGATGTAAGTCCCTGGTTTTTATAACTTTGAATATTTCTTTCTAGTCCCTTCTAGCCTACAAAGTTTCTTTTTCAGAAATCAGCTGACAGTCTTGTGGGAACTCCTTTATAGGTAATCATCTGCTTTTCTCTTGCTGCTTTTAAGATTCTCTTTTTATCATTAACCTTTGGCATTTTAATTATAATGTGTCTTAGAGTGGGCCTCTTTGCATCTACCTTGATTGGAACTCTCCGTGCTTCCTGGACTTGCATATCTATTTTCTTCACCAAATTGGGGAAGTTTTCTTTCATTATTTTTGCAAATAGATTTCCATTCTCTTGCTCTTTCTCTTCTTCTGGCACCCGACATGATGCAAATGTTGGAATGCTTGAAGTTGTCCCAGAGGCTGCTTACACTAACCTCATTTTTTTGTGTGTATTCTTTCTTCTTGTTGTTCTGATTGGTTGCTTTTTGCTTTCTTATGTTCCAAATCATTGATTTGATTTTTGGCTTTATTCACTCTATTGTTGTTTCCCTGTAAAGTGTTCTGTATTTGAATTAGTGTATCCTTTGTTTCTTAATGGATCTTTTTTATGCTGTTGAGGTCTTCACTAAGTTCATTTAGCATCCTTATAGTCAGTGTTTTGAACTCTGCATCTGATAGATTGCTTATTTCCATTTTGTTTAGTTCTTTTTCTGGAGTGTTGATCTGTTATTTCATTTGGGCCATGTTTCTTTGTCTCCTTGTTTTGGCAGCCTCCTTGTATTTGTTTCTATGTATTAGTTAGAGTTGCTTTGATTCCATGCGTTGGAAGTGTGGCTTAATGTAGTAGGTGTCCTGTAGGGTCCAGTGGCACAGCCTTCCCTATCACCCAAGCTGGGTACTTCAGGTATGTCCTTTATGTGGGTTGAGTATATCCTCCTTTTATAGTTAAGTTTTGATTGCTGTTGGCAGATCAATGGGAAGGATTTACCCAGGCCAGTTAGCTGCAAGGATAGGCTATGACCACTGATCACCAACCTCTGCCCTTTGTGGAGGATGAGCTTTGTAGGGACAGGGTGAAGGTGATCTGTCTTGGTCTGTAGCTGTCCACTGGGTACACAGGTCCTGGGGTTTCCCAGGTGGTGAAGGCCAAGGTCAACTTCCACCTGTGTTTTGCCTGGGACCACCTTGCCTGAGCTATAGAGCAATCTGAGATGGCTGCTCCTTGTGCTGGGCTTGGAAATTCCTAGGTAAAACCAAGCTATAAATTTAGGCTGGTTGCTACTAGCTTTGTGCCTGGGGCCACTTAGCAAGTGGTATAAGCAAGGGGGTGGTAGGGGGAGGGCATTGGGGGCTCGCAGAGGCCAGCTATTGCTTGTTTGAAAGAATTTAAAAGTTGTGAAGCTTGAGCAAAGACCAGCCATTCATATGGAAAAACTATTGTTAACAGCTGGAGTTTGGATGGGATGAAGCCTCTGGGGATCTCCAGGGCCAGGCAAGCAGTGTTACCCAGGCTGATGGAGTCTCAGATATGGCACTTAACCACTAGGTTTGTGGCTCTACATGCTTTTCTATCTGGGAGAAAGGTCTCGCCCAGCTCTTGCCTTGAAGCCAGACACTTCAATTTCTCCCTGCATGTCACTGGTGCCTTTCAAGCAGCTACCCTGGTGCTGGAGCTCAGAGGGAGTGAATCTGAATAAGTTCTTGTGTGAGTTCTTCAAGAGGAACTGTTTGGGATCCCAGATGTTTTTCAACTGACTCAATCCCTGCTGGTTTTGCAGCCAGAAGTTACAGGGACTTATCTGCCTGGCACTGGTACCCTGGGCAAGGGGTGGGGGCTGGGACTCCTTGCTCCCATGATATCCCTCCCGAATTTGTACCTACCACATGTGTATGAGGGATCAACCCATTCCACATCTCGACCACTCCTATCAGTCTTGATGAATGTGGTTTCTTTAATTCTGTATCAAACCCTTATTACATGAAATGTTAAAAGGACTTATGTAAGGAAAGAAGATCAAAACTATGAACAATAAAATGGCAATAATACATACCTGTCAATAATTGAATCGAAAAAGACAAACTAAGCAAACAAGAAGAACAGAGATAGAATCATGGATATGGAGAATATTTTTGTGGTTGCCAGATGGGAAGAAGGTGTAGGAAAATGGATGAAGAGGTGAAGGGATTAAGAAGTACAAATAAGTAGTTGCAGAATAGCCATGGAGATGTAAAGTACAGTATAGGATGACCCCTGTACATGCACAATGGTGTGGGAGTTCCCTGTGGGAGTGAGGTGTGCTGGGTGGAGAGGGGCGAAGGGGGAAAAATTGGGACAATTGTAACAGCATAATCAACAAAATATAATAATATATTTTCTTGGAATACAACCAAGAAAAACAAATAAATGTGAGGCATAACATCCCAATAATAAACTGAGTGAATAAAATGGCTAAAATATTTGTAAACATAGGTGGACATTGACTATTTAAAACAATAATATTTTTGGCTTATATACATAGAGTTAAAATATATGACAATATTTGTTCATAAATCAGGAAGGCAGAAAGTAAAATTAAAATATTTTAAAGCATTCACATTTTTCTAAAAGTTGTAAAAGTACTAACTTATATTACACTGCAGTAAGCAGGAATTCATGCTATAATATTAAGTAAAACCACTAAAATAATAGCAAAAATCATATTTATCTATATATATGCCTTTGTACCTATAAAAATGTGCATATATATATATACATAATCTCTAGTGAATTGAGCAATTGAATAATATAAACATTTTTAAGAAAGATAGAAATCAGAACAAACATTAAACAAATAGTAAGTTGGTAGATATAAACCAAATATATGTATATGTACATGAAATATAAAGAGAAATGAAAGAATTTTCAAGAATTTTATGGACAAATAATCAGAAAGAGAAAATAATTCTAAAAATCACATGTCCCAATCAACTGCTTTAAAAAATAAAATAAAGTAACAATTAACCTCACTAAGAAGAAATACACAAATCAACATCACAGTGAGAATTTTAACACACCTCTCTTATTGAGAACAAGTAGAGAAAAATATATCGACAAATAGATAAAAGTATACTTGGCCTAACTGAAAAATACAAAACACTGAGCTCAATAATTTCAGTATACACTTTAATTAAAATTTAAAAAAATGTTAGAACATACTTCGCTTTTTAAGTACATATAGAACATTTGTCAAACTTTATTATATGCTGGGCCAAAATTATTTGGTATATATTGGCCATATAAAAATGTCTAAAGATCAAAAACCTAAGGAAATATGCTATGACCAAAGTGTAATTAACTAGAAAACAATTACCAAAAATATAATAAAAAATTTTTCACTTATCTAGGAAATGAAATAAATACATTGCAGTGTTTGCTGCCTTAGTCTAATAATTTAATTTTATCAATAATGTTAGCATTCATTGAGTGCTTGCTATGAGCCAAATAATATTTAGTTTTTAAAAATATATTTGATATCTATTAGTAAAATTAACCATTCTGGGGAGGAAAACAATGAGATAATCATGATAAATAATGATTAACATTTAGTTAGTACCTAACATTGCCTGGCATCATGCCAAGAAATATTTTTTACAAGCATTATGTCATCTAACTTTTAAAAATAAATGTAATAAAAACCTTACCACCTATAGTTTTCGGGTAAAAAATCTAATGTTTAAATTAATGACTTGCCAAGAATAATGTTATCTGTGAGTAGCCAGGTCGGTGTCAGAAGACAAGCCTCATGATTTCCAATTTCATGCTAATGCATCTGCTATTACTACTCTTTCTTTCTAAACTGGTAGTAAGTAAACTTTAAAACTCATTCTCATTTTTCAAAATAAAAATTCTTCTAAAATAAAATGTAGAAATAACAAACATTATAAATAATCTATTTTGAACTGCAACAAACACTATGTTTAAAGGCAAATCAATAGAAGTAGTCACACCAAAGTCAACACAAGGAGATTTCATTATGATCCCACGCCCACCCCCAGCACACTCCAAAGTTGAACCTTGTGCATGGAGGGCTTTCCAATACACTTAAGCACAGCATGAAATTTGTTATAAATACTGAACATTTAAGCAAAATGTCATTGTTTATAGACATTATGAATGTATACCTCTAAAATAAGAAGAAATCAACTAAACAATTATTTTAATTGATAGGTGTATTCATCATGTGAACACTGTAAGATATTAAAAAGAAAAAGGGCTTTCTATGTATCAATATTAACCAGATAGAAAATATATTGAAGACAAAATATCTCATTCAAATAGTAGGAGACGGTGTGAGCACTTAAGTATAACAAGAAATGTATGGTGTCCTTATGAGGATATTAACACAAACTTGAATGGCGGACATGAGGAGATGATTAAATGAAGAATATATAATTCTGAATTCATATGTATACATTTATTTATATACTTAGTGCTAATCAAAACCATAGTAGAATTATTCAAAAAATTATGTGTGAAATTCATTTAGAAAACATTCACAACTAGTTAAAAGAAAGCTTGAAAAGGAAGAAGAATAAAAATTGATTTATGTATCAGATATTGAAATAGATGCTAAGGCTGCAATAACGAGGTATTTTCTATTGCAGGAGTAAGCAATATGTTATTAAATTCTAATACATTGGAAACATCAGAAAAAGACAAATACATATGCTAATTTAAAGTATAATAAAAGTGAAAATGACCATGAATTATGATGAATAGCTGCCTGATTCTTTTGAATAAAGTTGATCCCTAACTGAACCCCCATACCAAAATTAAAACCAGTTGTGTTTATTTTGAAGCTACCTGCATTCCTTGACTCGGAGCTCTCAGCCAGCCGCCCCCGCTTCCACCATTACATGTCCTTCTCTGACCCTAACCCTAAGGCCAGCCTCCAGCCTCCAGCCTGCAGCCTCCTTCTTTCACTCATAAGGAATTTTGTAATGACACTGGCTTCACCTGAAAAACCCATGATAATCTTCTCATCTCAAGATCCTTAATTGAAGCACCTGAAAAATCTCTGTAGTACAGATGGTAGTGTGTTCACATGTTCTGAGGATTAATATGTGGACATTTTTGCAGGGAGTTAAACAGTATTCTGCTTACCACATCTCTTCTTACGGAAATCAGGAGGGAAGAGTGGACAAGATGGGCTCTTCTCAAAATTCCCCAGGTTTTTGTTCCGTTTTCCCATTGAGCTCAGCCCTTACCAATCAAAGACGTGGCTGGATGGCTGCTGAATAGATGGTTGAGTTTGGCCTATCTCAGGATTGCTCTGCAATCCCCTCATCTTCCACGAGGCTGTTCCTCAATAACAATTGGAACTTTGGGGGGTTTTACCCTTGGACTGGTTGTGAGCACTTCAGACTGTCCTTATGAAAGTATAAAATGGATCAGAATTATATCCTATACAATTAATTCAGGATTGATCTTTAACCAGAGTTGAAAATTCACTCCTATTCCACTTTTCACCCCATTCTTTGACCAGTCACATTGTTCAACAGAGCATATTCTGAATTCACTGGCCATTGGATGACAGCAGTTGAGATGCTCCAATAATAAAATACACAAGGATGGTACAATAGTACAGCACCAAACCCAGAGTTATCTCAGCTTCAATTTAAATCCGCCTCATTAATAAATTTATAGGAAAAATGAAACCACAAATATAAAAACCCTTTGCAAGTTAAAGACCAAAATAATAATGTCAAAAGCCTAATTCTCTTTCCCTGTGTGATTTAAGTTCAAAGAATTTTGTTGTCCACAGTTTCATATTCGGTCTGGTCTCAGCCAGAGATATTTGCAATTGCTGGTGGCACTGAAGTTTCAGCAGCAGCTGTAACCTGGACTGTCTTTCAAAAGGATCTGTGAGCTTTCTACAGTGTCTCAGACGATGTGTTAACTTATTTCCAAGGCTCTGATGTTTCTAACCTTTTAAAGATTACAGGGAATTAATGGGACACATGAGATTTTCCTAGCACTGGCCCCACACCATCACTTTGGAGAATGAGCCAATCCTCTTCCTCAAGGGCAGCATCCCAGGCAAAAACCGTGTTCCAAGATCCCAGACTTGTGTTGCCAAAGACTGTAGCAAAGAATCAGTGGCACTGGGCTAAGGACCATAGATGGAGAAAATCTCAGTGTTCCCATTGCAGAATTACTGAAGGCTGGTTAGTTGTCTTTTTTCCTGAAATGCACTATCTGTAAACTTAAACTCATATTGGAGAAACCTCTGAGAAAAAGATTACTTTTAGCTCTGCCAATTTCCCCAGTCTATGATGGGCATAGACTCTATACATGTTTACAACATGCACCTTCTCCCAGAGAAGGTCATTTTCCTGTTTTGTTTCTCTTTCAAAATCCAGCCCTTCACAGTGTTGAGAGCCTCGGTCTCTAGGACTTACTTAAGGTATCTTTTTTCCCATCCAGCCTATTCGAAAGCTGTCAATTTCCATTTCATATATTTATGGTCTTACATGAGCATTTCTATGATGAACTGACCATACTCTTTCTCCATGAGCAGACCTTTCCCCCTTGTTTTCGTCATTTCTTGCTAAGGAATTATGTTGGTGTAATATTCCTGCCTCTCAGGGGAGTTTTCTTCTTTTTAAAAAGCATTTACCAGGTTAGAGCCAATAGGAGACCCTCTTGTGTGGTGTGACTCCTGAGTTTAAAAGCACGGCACATCTCGTTCTTTGACAATTCTTTCTCCTTCCTGACTGGGGACAGCATTGCCCAAGGGCGCTTCTTTCACCATTTTGTCTTGTCACATACCTCTATAGTTTCAATCCCAAATTTTTGCAAGTTTATTTTTCTGCTCAGACCTCCCATTTATGCTCCAATATGTAATTTCAGTTTTATCAGGCTTTTGGTTTCTTACTATCAACTTAAATGTAACATGTCCAAAATGTAAATAATTTTTGCCCTCCTCTTACCAATAAACTGGTGCCCAAATTATTTCCACAGCATCTTCACGTGATGATGCTACCCTTCTGTCACCCAGCCTTGACATTTCGGAATTGTTTTTGACTGTTCTCGATCTATGAAAAACCTATTCATACTTTTAAGCCCGCTTCAGCTTATACAAGTATATCTTCCATGAAGTCTTTTCTCCTAATGAAAGATATATGGGTGTGTGTATATCTCACACATAATGTATACACATTAAATTAAATATGTATGTTTATACATGCATGTATTTATGTTTGTGCATATGTATGAGAGAGAGATTCTGAGTGAACTCCCATTTTTTTTTCTCATTCTATCTTCTAATTTATCCTAGTTCTTATTAACCATAACATTATTTTCTCCCTTATGGGTACACATATCCCATCATTTTTCAAAGCTAACAATTACATCTAAGCTGTCTTCTTAATCTTCTGTAGGTCTTTTTCTCATTGGGCATCTCCTCTATTTCACAGACTGTATTTTTTATTAAATCTGAAAATATATTCCATCTCAAACTTAATTCTCTATTCTATTTTGGGTAATGATATCACCATTGACTGAACTCCTCAAACCAAGAGCCAAGAAATTATCTTTGTGGCTTTCAGTTTTACCACTCATATCCAAGTGGTTGTGAGGCCCTACTTCTAAGTAATTTTCCCATATATATCTCTTTACTACCCTAGTTCATCTCTTCTTACTCATATGGATTATTTCAAGTTACCCAACCACTGGTCCTGACCTCAGGAACTCCCCTATACTTCAAGTAATTCTTCACACTACTGACAGATTTATTATTCCAAAATAAAACCATGATCATGTTGCATCACTTCCTTGCTTAAAATATTTCAGTGACTCTCTAGCTTACTGGCTGAAGCCCAAATTCCTTGGGGTGACAAGCAGGAGACTTGAAGATCTGATGCTGCCCTCATCTCAGGCCACTTTCTCCCATACTCCAGTCAAATGTACTCTCTCTCTTAATGTTTTTTTCTGCACTTTTATGGATACTGTTGCCTCTGTTCCTAAAAGGTGCCTAAGTTTGAGTCACCTTTTTTCTGCCCCTTTCAGCCAAGTACTGCAAAATTTTAAAAAATATATATCAATTTTACCTTTTTTAGCTCCCTAAGAAATACTAGGCATTATCCCTTCCAGGTTCCTATTTTTTTAAGGCGTTATTACTTATTACATGGAGACATAATTATTGTATTATTTTGATAATTACTTATGCATTTTCTCTCGAGTTTTCATGCTTCCCACATCTAGAATAAAACTCAAATGTCTTTTAATGTTCTCTGAGGCCCTGACCTTGCCTTTGGCTGCATTCCTGACTTCATTTCCTTTCACCTTCTTTCCAATGCACTCGGCTCCAACACCATTGGCCTCCTTCCTGTTTCTGTGCACATTCCCCTATTCAGTCGTTTGTACTTGCTGTTTCTTCGCCTCTTGTCCTGCTCCCCAGATATCTGTATGACTGGTGTCTTCCTTCCACCCAGGTTTCTGCTCATGCATGGTTTTCCACTGAAGGTTGTTTTTTGCTGAGTATGAAGTTTAGGATGACCTGTGCCTCATATTGCCAGGGCTTCTTGAATTACATCCACCATAATAATACATTCCCAGCCTGCCTTCTAAATTATAATCCCTTGACTTGTCCGTAAGGGTATGTGTGCAACTTGTTGATCATGCTGTAAGCGTTCTGGCACTTGCAAAGCATGGCTGGTGTTGAAGTTTTCTTTTGAAAATAATACTAGAGCCAAGTTTTGGTTTGAAGGTCAAGATTAACTATGGATTAACATAAACTCAGAAGAGTGTTTTGGAATATTTGAGTACTGTTAATAAGGATAGCATGTAATATAACAGGATGTTTATCTGGGCTTATTGTATAAACAAACATATCTCAAAGCAATTCAGAATGTATACACATTATTTTTTTTAAAAATTCTGGTGTGGGCAGTAGCTTTATATGCTACATAATTGCTATGATATACATAACCAAGTTGAATTTTGCAGCAGATGGTGGATAAGCACTACTGTGTTCTTATAGATTTTATACAAAAAATGAGTTTTACCATCAAGAGTAGCTTTTAGTTTGGATTATCAAATATATGCCTTGGACCTAAAAATCCAGGGGAATCTTTAGTGTGAGACTGAATGTTGGCTTGTACTGACCAGCATATTGAGTATGTAACCAGGGATCATTCCAACATCTGTTTAGCACAGACAGATGTTACCATTACACACCTTCATCAGCATGCTCCTTCATAGTTAATAAAGAGAATGACTCCTAAACATTGAGCTCAAAAAGCAAGCAGTAAATGGAGAGAACGAGTGAAAGGATCCTGAATGTTTTGAATAAGAGGTCTCAAGACCAGAGGAGGAAGAAGGAAGTAGAATGGGAAAGTAGAGCACACTGCAGTGGTGAAAGGAAAAATCTCCAGCTACACATAAAGTTTGTTTCATGCAGGATTTTGCAAGTGTATAAAGTCTAATATGCTTGTTTCATTGCAAGCAGCAGGATGCTATATGAAAAAGCTGGAGCAACAGCATGCAGCTCGTAAAGACACACAGCTGAAATTTGCACATGCATCCAACATGGTGACTTGTGCACCAGAAGGCAGATCAAGACAGTTCATGGGAATGGAAGGAAGTGCTTCCTTCTCCAAACCAAAATTTTTCAGTCATAGCCAAGCAGCTGAGACACACAGGCATCACCAAAGAGAGTGACTCTTCTGGACAATAAAGAAGAGTTGATATTATACTTCCACAAATGGACAAAGCAGGATGACTGCAATCTCATTGGGGTGAAGGAAAGTAAAGCTGCTCATGTAGGGAAAGGTCTTTTTATTAAGGTGACATTTATTCCCCCCCCCCACATTTTGCTTCTTTGGCTGGGCCTGAGAGTAGCAGGTGGTCAAAGTTTTAATGCCAAGTTCATTCTTGACCACAGAATTGTCTCTAGTGGGTTTTGTGATTCAGGGCCTGGGAAGAAGGAAAGGGCACAGTTATCAACTGGTCACTGACATAAAAATTGACATCAGCATGTGGATCTCAGTGCCTCCCCTTGAAGGTTGGCTTTGACCCAAAACCACTTGTATCTCCTGATAACAGATTGTGATATTTGCGTTCCAGGGTCATTGATCAAGGCTGCCAGCAAGGTTCATCTTACTTAGATATTATCCGCATGACAAAGAGAGGGGTAGGTAGACTTGGCACCAGGCGATTTGTTTGGGTCCTTGACCCTGCCTAGGTATGGTGCCTTCTGGCAGATCAATATTTTGTGCTCTTGAGTTTATATCCAGTCCCAATCTTGCAGCTGCATTAACAGGAGACTCCCTTGCAGTTTCTGTCAAGCCAACTCCGTAGTCAAATGCTCTTACCAGAGATCTGTAAAGGACAAATCAAATCATTTACTCACACAAACCTATTTTTTCAGAAAAAAAAATCCCACACAAACCTGCTGTAAACACTCTTTCTAAAGACAGATTAATTACCCAGTTTAAGATTGTAATTTGGTGAATTTCAGGGAAATCTAAAAGCTACAGACAATCCAAAGGGTTTTGTAAGCCTTTAGAATGCACACTTACACCAGCGTAAATGAGGGCTTCTCTCCCATTAGGGAACTGGAGTCGGTTACATTATCCCCATTGACTCTCCTAATGTCCCTGGCTCAGCACCATATGCAACAGATGCAAAGGGTCACCAGTGAAGGGCAAAATATTTTTGAAGATAATAGAGCTATGCTATCTACATAGTCAGTTTTCCCCACTCTGCATTTTGAGTGCTATTGCCTTGTTTTCATGGAGTGATTTTCTTTTAATTTGGTGGAGTATTTTTTCTTGAATATGATAGAAAGAAAAAAAAAGACAAGGAAAAAAAGAAAGTCAAGTTCTCTCTGTTTTTTTCTCCAAGTGTTAACCAAGCACTGCCCAGAGCCTCCTTCAAACGGGCTTTGTCATCCTAAGGCCTTGTGTTACTTTTACCCCTTCCTGAACCTGAGTGATTTGTTTAGGTAATTGATTGTCAATAATATGTAATGGGCAGGAATAAAGCCACTAAAACATAAAAATGGTTGTATCTGTTTTCTTAATTGTAGGAGAACAGCAGAAGTCATCTCTGGAGGTTCTGTTGTTTAGGAAGACTTACTGATGGGATTTTTAGGTTATGCAAACTTAGGTGCCCAAGGTCGGCTCAGGATGGAGATGGAGACAAAAGAGCAAAATTACTTTCTGTTGTCAACGGTCAAGAATTTTGCTTTTGTACCCTGCTGATTTTGAAGGTAGGGTGGTGATGGTGTATTCTAGAAGTAGAGAAGATAGAAATAGAGACACATTATGTAAATGCACTCACACAGAGACATCAGGAAAGTACGGCCGTCTGGATGCTGAGCAGAAAAAAGATTTGTGAGAAATTTCTTGGAGTAGAGACGGCTGAAAGAAAATTACCAGTCATGTAGAATAGTAATCTTATGTCGTTTTATCATTCTGATATAATATACCCTAACCACCCCTCCCCCTACCAGTACTTGTGTATAGTTCCTCTATTATTCAGTTAGTATATGTTATATCTGAAACCACCTTGAATTAGTGGTTCTTCCAGGAAAGAAGGAGTGGAGCTGTGTCTATACATAGAGCCAGGTAGCATCTATGAAGTTCAGAAGATGCAGAAATAAATGAGAATTGCAAAAGCAAAGACATGCCAGGAGATCCAGAAGTAAGAGGAAGGCAGGAAATGTCAGGTACATGAATGTGCAGGAGTTCTCAGGAAATGGAGAAGGGGGCTTGCTTCCTCACGGCATTGGAGATGGG
>PVKM010008934.1:0-37954 GCA_004027735.1 Carollia perspicillata | reverse complement strand
TTTCTCTCTTTCAAGTCTATCTGCTTAATCTTTATTTTCTATATAAATGTTTCCCCCATTAGGTTAAAAATTGTTACTTTGCCCTTTTGACAAGGGAATTACTGTAGGAGACCATTCTGCATGGCACAGGCCCAGCTCCCAGTGGAAAGCATGTTCCGATGCACAGGACCCACGCCCATGGATAGGTTCTCCTGTGGGGAATCAGGCCTGCACTGTACCTAGACTGCTATGAGACTTGCTTTTGCTAAAACTCCCCCTGAATTGAGACAGCAAGTGCTTGCTGTAACTTCCTAAAATCCATGCTAAACCTTCCAAGGATGAGTGTAACCAGTTCAACCACTTTTCCCTTTCCATTTGCAAATATCCTTCTTCTGTGATGTGATTAGCAGCATCATCTCCTTTGTTTTCTGTAAAAGGTAACCACCTAAAGCCAATCTGT
The DNA here is from genome assembly GCA_004027735.1 of Carollia perspicillata. Taxonomy (NCBI): domain Eukaryota; kingdom Metazoa; phylum Chordata; class Mammalia; order Chiroptera; family Phyllostomidae; genus Carollia; species Carollia perspicillata. The sequence continues at coordinate 37,515 of PVKM010008934.1, read as the reverse complement.
GCCTAGTAAATGAGGACCATTGTGTGATATGCTGAGAAACCCAATAAATGCCGGTCATGGCAAGGGCCGAGGCTTTTTTCTCCTCTTGAGAGAAAAAACCATGCTGTCCCTTTTCCTCCACAGGACTCGGTAGTCCATATGAATTTCTCGTATCTCATCCACAATGTGGCAGACCCCACAAGCCGGGCTCCACATCAAATTACTCTTCTAAGCATATTATAATAAATTATCATATTAACTTCTGCATAATATTTTGAATATAAATGTTTAATGATGTAATGATTAAAGCATGAATTTGGATTTTGTCCTATTCCCAACATTAGGAGCTTGAAGTGACTCCTCAACCCTGGTTTCCTGTAGAAAAGAAAAGAAAACAAAACATTTGAATAAAAAAAACTTCACAGTACCTGTTGCTTCACTTACTTGATGTTAATTAGTTAGATTAGTTTATTTTGACGTATTTTATAATCATGCTGACACAGTTTTATTGGTATAATACAGTAACAGCCTTTGTCTCTGTTTATCCTAATTCCAACAGGCACCTATGCTACTTTATCCATATTTTAATGGCTAAGTCGTACAATTTATGGACTTTTAATTTTTTTCTTAATCTTCTGTCTGCTGAAGCCAGTGGAATTATTTGGGGATGGTCACTGTTTTTAGCTACAAACTGGGTTTGAATTAGGCCATATAAATCAGTGTTCATGTTATTTCTTCTGCTTTGTGTAGTTGGTATTGATAACTTTCTAATGTCTAAAAGTTTCATAGGGACCTTTTACTGAGTTTAGGGTGGGTCTGACTCAACTCTGACATTTCCTTGCCCTATAGACTCTAAAGGTTTCTAGTTGCTGTGAAAATGAGACATAAATTCCTCACTAAGGGATGCATGAATGTGGTCAAAGGGAAGGCCTCATCCAAAGACTGCGGCCCTGTCTTCCTGAATGCCCCAAGCACCAGGCCAATGAGAGGATGCCACTTCTCCCAAACACACTTCCTTCACTGCCTTAACACAGCTCTCCTTAAAAAGTTTTCCTTAAGCTTCACGGCTCGCCTCAAGTTAAATATCTTGTTAGTTTTTTTCTGATCTCCACCATGTAATGTAATTATATTAACCTTTGAACCAATGATGTGTTGATTAAGCTTCTGAGGATTTTTGTTCTGCCTGAAATTAATAGCTATTTATAGACACACCTTTTAGCATCTTAAGGAAAGGCACTGAATCTTTCTTACCCTGGTATTCCTTTTGTGTTTAGCACAACACTTAGTACAGAATGAAAGGGAAGACACTAAATTCTGAATGTCAGGAAACGTGGAGGCCCATTTCAACTCCTTAAGTACGCTACAGACAGACATCGTGGGAATAGAGGACAGGGGACGACGCATTTCGCTGAGGAGAGTTGTGAAGTTCATACAGAAAATATGAACTTTGAGCAAGGATATGATTAAGAAGCATATGTTTTGCCATAGGAAACAAAGAGGGCTATTTTGTATCTGGTGACATAATAAGACTGTACAGATGAAGTTATGAATGGAAAGAAAGGGTTATTTTCGTTGGATCTCAGATTTTGTTAGAAAAATGTGGATTATGGGAAGCAAGATCAAAATGGCAAATTAGGGTTAACTGTGAAGGGTTGTATCAAGTCAGGAATTCATCCCCAAGGCAACAGGAAGTTGATGGGGATTTTAGCTGTGGGTGTATGATGGCATCAGATCTGTTTTTTTGGTGAGACGACAATTCTAGCAGTGGTGTTGCAGGGAAACTGGTGTCTGTGGGGTTGGTTCTTCAACCAGAATCTACCATCAGTAATTTCCTACCAATCTACATTTCCTGGCAACACGCAGCGGCACAGCAGCTAATTAAAATAACACCTTTGATCACCTAGAAAGATATACCCACTGACTATCAGATTTTCGAAGACCTTCATAGAAGGACAAAGCAAACTATCTGAGTGCAGTGTGCATAGTTTGAAACATTGCATTTGATGTGTTATTTCATATTTCTAAAATGAAGAAATGCCTCTGTTTGTATACAATGCTGCATTAAAAATGGATACGAGGTTTTAATGATTATAAAAAGGGAGAGGTGGCCCTGGCGGGTTGGTTCAGCGGACTGAGTGCCGATCCATGAACCAAAGGGTCACCGGTTCGATTTCCAGTCAAGGCACATGCCTGGGTTGTGGGCCAGGTCCCCATTGGGGGTGGGGGGCATGAGAGGCAACCACACATTGATGTTTCTCTTCCTCTCTCTTTTAAAATAAATAAATAAAATCTTAAAAAAAAGGGGGGGTGCCTTCTGAAAGGCTGAGAACGCTGCTTTAGGTCGGGAGGCTTCTCTCAGGTCATTTCCAGTTTCCAGGCCGGACACAGAAGTGAGGTCGCTGTTTCTCAGCCAACTTCCTCATCGCCACTCGGCTGTTTAAGGTGCTTGTTTAGATCATGTGAACTTTCGGTCACATCCTCTTACTCTGCTGTTTTAACCTCTGATGCCACTTCTCCTTTTCTCTGTCAACATCATCATTTATCAGCTTTCTAGTTCTTAAACTGTATGTATAACATACATTTCAGATTGAAAAGAGTGGCCTTCTCTCCTTTGAAGAGTGATATCATTATTCATTTTTTATGATTCATAGCTTCTTTCAGCCAAGGATGCCCCTAAAAATTGCTTGACAGATCATTTATCTGAACCAGTTTTTACCTCAATGAAAATGGGTTTCAATGTTTATTGCCACAGAGGAGACTGCAAAGTCCTAGAACACAGAACAGGACAGATGTCTTATTTGGTGTAAGCCTGAAGTGACAGCAGTGGACTCTAATCCTTTACCTCACCAACTACTAGCTAAACTCCGTTTAAATTCTTCTGACTAGGTAGGTATAAAAGAGGTTGGTTGAGAGGAATAGTGAGCTATTTTGCTCTAGGTTATAACTAGGACTTTAAATGTCTCTCATCTAAAAATTAGGTAACACAACTTAAGTCTGTTTAACAGAGGAAGAAAAGATCCAAGTCATCCGTGAGCTCACATAGGAAGAGATGCCATTTTTCCACTTCCTCTTTGGGAACATTTTTATTTATAGCTGTACCTTCCAGTGAAAGTGTGTCCTGTCTGAACATCCACATCACTGCCAGGCAAACGAGATTCAGACACAGCTCCGAGCCCTCAGTTTCTATTTTTACAACAAAATCTGCCCATAGCTGCCTATTTACATTACTTTCATTCTGTCTGGCTTGGCGAAAGCTGTAAATTAGGAGAAAAAAGAAAGGTAAGGGGTAGTCACAGTAGGAATGAAGTGTGTCTACAATATTCTAGGTCACAGGAGAATCTCTGGGGACGTGTGTTCTAAAAGACCAGAAGAGGTTTCAGAGCTCCAGAACTGTGTTCTAAAGTGAATTTCTTTTTGTCTGCTTTTAGAAGTCACCTTTTTCTAAGTAATACTCGGTTTTCATTCAAGTGTAAATCAGTAGATTTTTATATGCAGGGGATTATTTCACCTGACTTTTAGTAGCTTCAAATTTTGTAAGAACTGTAAAGAGTTTAGTTTTATGATCATGTCCAAATTCCACTTTTTATTCAGTAGTTTCAGCTTTGATCTGTAGGACTTTGTGATTTGGGGGCTATAAAAAGTTAATTTTATATAGTCACAATAACTATGTGCTTTTTCTGCTGTGCAGTAATCTTTAGAGTACAAGTAAATGCCAAGTGAGAGCAGTAGGAAAAGATTTTCTAGGTAGAAATTTTTTACTGTGAAAAAAAATACATTCTTTGTGCTGTAGACAATTCAGTCAGTACTATGTCGAAAGTTCTGGGGTATGAAACTGGTTATTTGGCAAGTTTTGAGTCAGTAATTTTATTATTTCCACTTCTGATTTTTTTACATTAGTCAAGAAAAATGCATACACATACACATTGGCTGTACCATTAAAATTCCAAGCCAATAAACTACATATATGTGGGAAATGTTATTGATTAGGGCTGAGAAGACGGCGTTAAAAACGTTTATAGGCACCAAAAGCTAGGGCACCAGGACCAGCTATTCTTGTCCTCAAATTTATGTACTTTCTTGGTCACCAGTTATGAATTTGCAGTCTTTTGTTTAACATTCCATGTTGATGCGACATCGTCAAACATTTTTAAGAAAATTATCTCCTAAACTTCTCAAGCTCAAGGGTGATCTATCTGTGTTGCAAGGCCTGGCCACCCTTTGAGTTTCATTGAGGAGAAATCTCAGCATTGACTTCTATTTTCCCAACTTTTCTCATTTTTACTCCCTTTGGTCACTGCTTAGTCCTGCCCTTCATACATATCTCCTACCTAAGTGATGGTAATAAGCTCCTAACTCATCCAGGTACCTGCTATAGAGCAATTTTTATGCCCCACCCCAATATTCATTTGTTGAAACCTAATCCCTATTACACTAGGAGGTGGGGCCTTCGGGAGGTGATTGTGTCATGAAGGTGGAACCCACATAAATGGGATTCATACTCTTATAAATGAAGCCTCTGAGAGCCCCCTTGTCCCTACCACCATGTGAGGACATAGTGAACCAGGATGCAGGCCCTCGCTAGATATTGATTCCTCCAGAGTCTTGATCATGGACTTCCCAGTCTCAAGAACTGTGAGAAGTAAATTTTTGTTATTTATATACCAGCTAATCTGTGGTATTCTGTTACAGCACTCTAAGTGGACTAAGACAGGGCTTTTAATTCTCTTACTCTTCCAAAGCATACTTTAGTTAACTTCTTAAAAACATAGCTTAGGTAAGGTGAATCTGCACAGAGCCTTCAATACTTCTGCAGTTGTTCCAGCTTTATAAAAATATTACTGACATATAACACATGTAAGTTTAAGACGTACAACGCGGTGTTTTGATACATGTATATTGTGAAATGACCAGCAGGAAAAGATTAGTTATACTTTCATTCTATACATAATTACCTTTCTTTATTTGTTGTTGTGATGATATTTAAGATTTACTCTCTTAACTTTCAAGTTTATTAGAGAGTATTGTTAATTATAGTCACCATGTTGTACAGTAGATCTCCAGAACTTATTTATCTTGTGGCTGGAAGTTTTTACTCTTTGATTAACCTCTCCACATTTCTCCCATTCCTCAGTCCTTGCCAACCAGCGTTCTATTCTACATTTCTACGAGTTAGGCTTCATTAGATCCAGTTTTTAAGTGAAATCACATAGTATTTGTCTTTCTTTGTCTGACTTATTTCACTAGGCATAATAATCTCAAGATTCATTCATATCATTGCGAAAGGCAATACTTGCTTCTTTTTTATGGCTGAACAAAATTCCAGCATGTGTGTTTATCAGCCACATATATTATTTATTCAGTCATTTGCTAATGAACATTTCAGTATTTCTATGTGTTGGATTTTGTGAATAATGCTGTTAGGTACAGGGAGTACAGATATCTCTTCAAGAGAGAAATTTAATTTCTTTTGAATATATACCCCAAAGTGGGATTGTTGGATCATATGGTAGTTCTATTTTTAGTTTTTTTGAAAAACCTCAATAGTGTTTCCCATAGTGACTGTATAAATGTACGTTCTCACCAACAATGTGCAAGTGCTCCCTTTTCTTCACATCCTTTCCGACACTTGTTGTCTCTTAGTTTTTGATGATAGCCATTTGATAGGTGTGAGAGGTTGTATCTCATGGCGGTTTTGCTTGGCATTTGCCTGATGATTAGTGATGTTCAGCATCTTTTCATGTACCTGTTGGTCATTTGTATGTTTTCTTTGGAAAAATGTCTATTCAGGTCCTATGCCCATTTTAAATCAAACTGTTCATTTTTTTGCTATTGAGTTGTATGAGCTCTTTACATATTTTGGATTTTAATGCCTTGTTAGGTAGATGATTTTTTCTCAGTGTGTAGATTGAGTTTTCATTTTGATGATTATATATTTTACTGTGTGGAAACTTTTTAGTTTAATGGCTTCTGCACTTTTAAAATAACACAATCCATTTTCTAATTAATTCCTGGGATTCTTAGATATGACCTAAAAAGGCATTTGCAACGTTTTTATTATGTTCCTGTGAAGCTTATCCTTGAACAAACCTATTTCCCACTCTTTCCAAAAAGATAACATGGCATTTTATAATTGCATGCCCTTCACTTCACTATCAGCCCATTAGCTTAATCTGTCATGCCTGTCTCAAGTGCTTTGTGATATCTTTCTTAGCCCTTTTAATTAGAATTAATGCCAAAAATTGTGATGGATGTATAAAAAGACATCTAAAGCTATGTTCAAACAAAAAAGAATAAACTATTTTATCAGAAATAAAACACTTTTCAAGTTCTATTTTTCTTTTGTCTTTTTTACTGAGAAGAATGATCTCCATACTGGAAAGAATAGCATAGACAGGTTATGAGAAAAATGATGTTGGAGACACCAATAGTAAAACAATTTAAATCCTGTACATGAAAATATCTTATTCCCCAGAAAAATAGCCTTTGATATGATAAAGGAATTTAAGGTATCATCGATAATGCATTGTTCTATGTTTATGTTGAATTGTATGAACAGGATAATATTTCTGAAGTCTTACCCTGTCATTCCTTCATTAAAATCCTTTAGTCGTTGGTTTTCCATCATTGTGCATAACATCTCTGCCCATCTGACTCCTTTTTAATTTGTCTAATGCTACCATTTGCCACTCTCCATTTTCTTCTATGTCAAATTCTTTTTCCGCAGTACCCAACACATATTCTACCTACAGTAATTATTATAGCATATTTCTTACTTGGTTCACTTGTCTTCCTCCCACAAGATCTTTACAGTAGGCATTTGTTTCTACTCTAGGCATAATGGAGAGAACCTGCTCTAGAATTTTATAGATCTAGGCTCCAGTCCTAGCTTTTCCTCTTACTAATCTTGGCAAAATGATTAGCCAAGTTGGGTTTTTCAGGCAGAGGAGGGAAAGATGTGTGAAGTGATTTTCTAGTCAGTGGCTAAGAATTTCCCAGCCTTATAAATGTCTGGATGTGGCTATGTGATTATGGATTTTGGATTGTCTTTGGAAGTAATGTATATCATTTTTTCTGAGGCTTTTAAGAAATGGGGTTACTACTTCATATTTTCCTTCTCTCCCTTTGCAAGATGAAAATGACTGTGAGCCTGTAAACCGTGGAGCGGACTTCGGTGCCTGAATTATCGCATGGAGAAAAGCTGCCTGATGAGCAGAAATCCTTCCATTTCAGACTGCCATTTACGTGAGAAATCACTTGTATTGTGCTTATTTCTTGCTTGCATATTATTATGAATTGTTGTGTGATGGTGATTTGCAAACATGGCTACCAATCATTTCTTCATTCTTGGTACTCATCTGTCACTCCTCCCATCAAGAGGCAGAGCTTATTTGCCTTCTTGAATCAGCATTAGTCTTGACTGGCTATGACTAATAGAATATGACAGAAAAGATGTTGCAGCTCAGGATGTAAGAACTCTGACACCTTTTACTTTCTGCTTCTTGAACCCAGACACCTTACAGGGAGAGACTCATGCCTCATGGAGGATCACATGGAGAAGAACTGAGATTGTCTGGTGATAGGTCCAAGCTGACAGCTAGGGCAATTTTCCAGCATGTGCAGGAGTGACTCAGTCATGTCCTCAGATCACTGCAGCCCTGGTAGCAATCAGGGAGGCAGAAGGACCCACCAGCCATCTCACAAAATTATGAGAGAAAATGAAGGGGTTATTAATAAACGCCCAAGAGCTGTGGTTTCATTTTTTGAGCAGTGAGAATTACTCTAACTAGTACATCTGCTTTGTGACATTGGTTCAACCACTTTTCCTACCTTCGCCTCTTACTTCAGATTTATATTGGTTCGGCCAAAAAGACCATTTAGTGTTTTTCTGTAAAATAAAAAACAGCGTTTCATTTTTACCAGTAGCTTTATTGATTTGGATATTTTGAGTATGCCAGTTATCTCTTGTTATTATTGGCTTCTAGTGGGTAGAGGCCAGAGGTGCTGCTGACTGTCTTCCAATGTATAAGACGTCCCCACAGCAAAGAATAATTTGGCTAAAATGTCAATAGTACCAAGTACAATGGCAGAGTTGATTAGCTGTGACAAAGACGAACTGGCCTTCAAAGCCTAAAATATTTACTATCTGAATCCTGATAGAAAAAGTTTGACAACTTTTGAACAGTTTTGGTTGGCACAGTTTGAAAGGATTAATACAATGTTGTGAGCTACTACAATGAGGAAAATTCTGAAAACTATGTCACATAAAGAAAAATATACAGGGAATTTTTAGTCTGTAAAGAGAGAAGTTTTCAGGGGACTATAGAGTTAAGATTTGGTTCATACACATTACTTCCACACACAACTGGCATACAACTGGTTGGGGAGTGAACTAAGAATATGTTTAGGAAGGAACAGCGAATTTCTTTGAGTAATGGAAGCTTGAATACCTTTGGACTCAGCAATTACAATAGGAAATAAAGGTTAGAGAAATGCTGTCTGATGTGTAAGAAGAGACACAGCCAAGGATGTTGACTAGGGCTTTGGTTTATAATAGTCAAAGCTGGAAACAACATTTAGCAGTGGGGAATGATTAAATAAAATGTGGTGTACACATTCTATAGGTGGTGTTTTAATCAAACAGATGTGGCCAATAAAAAGAATGGTTTTATAATTCTAATACTGAGAAGATTGCCAATATATGTTATTATCCTGTAGACCAATATTTTATGATACTACTTAAATATTAAAAACATTAGGTAAATATTTGTGTATATAGTTAAAGCTAAGTTAAACTGTGTGGGACAGAAAATTTCAAATTATGGTGGTATAAGCAAGATAGAATTTATTGTTCTGTCATGTAAAGTCCAGGCAATGAAATTCTGCCTCCTGCTCACCACAAAGTCCCTGTCACATCTGTTAGGTCAGTATCACATGATTGTTTTTCTCTAGATTTGGGGCTGAAGAAGAACTTGTACCAGGTGTGGAAGAATTGGTTTTGTCACTTTTCTATGGTGCAGTTGTGCTTGATTATTGATATTTACTCAATTCAATTAATGTGCTAAAGTCCTGTAAACCTGGTATCCATTTTGTAAATATTAATCTAGTTAACATTGTGCATTCCATAAATCCATACATCTATAACAATGACTTTTATTGTACCCCCAAATGCCAGCATGTTTTGATTTGTGGACAGTGAATGCACAGCATTCCACTGTCAGGTCCTTCATGTTATGGAATTCTTCAGTCTTCCCTCAGGACATCTCATGATTGAGGGTGACAAGTGACCCTCTCGCATAGGGGCTGAGTGAGGACAATTGATTTAATATGTATTGTAAATATCGGTCAAGCTTCCTTACTTTGTCTTATTCTTTGAGGTAAAACATAAATAGAAGTTGTCTAATATTCTATTCCCATAAACCAACTTGTTCAACATCTAGAATGTGTATAGCTATCAGGGCAGTTTTTCCAACTGCAATTTTCAAATACAAGTATATTCTATGAAGCATTGTGGGTTCAACCAAGAAGCAGAAGCAGTGGATACAATTATTCCCAAAATAAAATAAAATAAATAAAATAAAAAATTAAAATGGAAACAAAAAACCAATTATTATTAGGAATTGGCGTACCTAGTGGTGTAGCTAGCTAAACAGGCCCAAAGGCCACAGTGCAGGCAGCGAGGAAGGGGAGGTCATGAGCAGGCTGGGACTCTATGGGCTCATGCTTGTCATTCACAAGCAGACAGTCAGAAAGGAAGATCCCAGGGAAAATAGGGAGAGAATACAGACCTAGTTGGGCCTCTTGGCTCAGGGAATGGCTGAGCCATCTTTTGAAGGACTTGCATCTGATTAAGTCAGGACCACTGAAGATAATCTCTCTTTTAATAAATTTAAAGTCAACTGAGAAGAGACTTTAAGTACATCTGCAAAATCCACTCACAGCAGTTCATCCAAAACAAACAAACAAAAAACCTAGAAAGAGAATTCTAGGGACTATAGTTCAGTCTAGCCAAGATCACATGCTATGAAGCTATCACGCTATTACTTCTAAGATATAGTTATCTATGAGGTCAATGAGATGTAACCTTGGAGATGAGATTACATGTTAGCTCTGAAGCGATGTAGATTTTTCTCACATAACCACTCTCAGGGTAACTAGTGTTCACTGTGGTAATTATCATAAAGCTATATCATTTTTTAGATAACTCTTTTTATTTGGTAATTATTTGACCTTTTCACTCCAAAACACACTAAATAAATATGCTATAAGTTGTTTATACTCCATCATTAACATTTCAAGCCAAAACACATTCAGTCATTATTTAATATGTCAGGCTCTAATAATATAACAACATCTGAAATACATTTAAAAAAGTGCCAGTGTTAGAAAGGCCTAATATGTTTTCCTTTGTGTCGTGTGGTCAAACAAGGAAAATGAAAAGGATGCATCTTTGTTGATTCTTTAGTCTGTTCTACGAATGGATGGTTTCCTGTTTCTGAAAGTCATGCTTAGCTTTTACTTTTTCTTAAATTTGTTTTTCTATGTTATAATATTAAGCTTAATTTTAATGTGAGGTAAAAATGATTCCTACACCCCCAAATTGAAAATTTTTGTGAACAAAATGGTGCAGAAAGACGAATGCACCTTGTAAAATATGCCAACTTGTTCCTTTTCTCCTATGGCTGTCACCCACCAGTCTCCTTTGGTGACTGCTATAAAATTGTATGATATTACATGTCAATTATTCTATATTTTCTTTCCATATTTTATGTAAATACATACTAAATTAACTTTTTTCAATTTGCTTTTTTATTAACTTATGTTAACTGGTTCACATTCAATTGATGCATTCCTCTATTTACAAAATTGTTCAACTATCCTATGTTGGATGGACTATATCATAATTCTTCCCATTAAAATAAATAGAACTAATTTTTGTTACCTAATTGTTTTCACTTGATGGGAGGGCTTTCAGGAATAAATTAAGGTTGGTTTTCTAGAGATGAAAATATTCTATTGTTATTAAATACATAGACTTTGGAGTCAGATTTCTAGGTTTGAATCCCAGAATTTCTCTCAGAAATTTTATTTCCTGGGTTAGCTTAGTTATCTTTTTTCTGCTTCAGTTGTTTCATCTGTGAAAAATGAACAATGCCTCATAATATTGTGACAAATAAGGTCATACATGTAAAGTGTTGGGAACGTTTGATACATAATAATCACTTAACAAATAGGAGAAAACTAACTAATTTAGCTGAAAATATACCATTAGTAAAGAACAGGATTAGATTATAATTTATTATTACTATTACTATTATTTTTTAAAAATCCTGTGGAGAATTTAATGCTTCTTTTCTCATGGTGTCTGTTTTCTCTCATTGGATGCATACAATGGGTTCATAGTGCTGATAACATTGTTTGGCTTTGGCATATATAAATTTTACACTCAAAATGATAGAAAGTAGTCAGGTTAGCATGGGGAGAAATCTTAGAGAACATTTAGAACACAGTTCTCATCTTAACAGACTGGGAAGTATAGACTCCTGTTTCAATGACTGACTAAGGCACATGGAGGCAGTTTGACCCAGAACTTGGATAACAGCGTAGGACATTCAGCTCCATAGATCTAACTCTAAATATTATTTATGACAGGGGAAAAAAGGTAAAAAATATGGCACTTTCAATATTTGAGACTGAAAAAATAAACCTGAGCTTTTTTAAGAAAAGATTTTAATTACTCATTTTTAGAGAGAGGGGAAGGGAGGGAGAAAGAGAGGGAGAGAAACATCAATGTGTGGTTGTTTCCTGTGTGCCCCCTAATGGGGACCTGGCCTGAAACCCAGGCATGTGTCCTGAGTGGGAATTGAACCAATGGCCCTTTGTTTTGCTGTCAGGAACTCAATCCACTGAGCCACACCAGCCAGGGCTAAACCTGAGGTTTTAACTAGAAAGAAATGTCACCGAGACATTTCAAAACGCATTTACTTATTTATTTTCTTCTCTTGTGCCTCTCTGTGGTCCACATCTTTGGAAGGGACAAAGTCAGTTTTTTGAATTGTTTTTCCTACAACTTTTGTTCTCTTTCATCTCTTTCCTTTGCTCTGTGTTGCTTGCTTTGTAAGTCATGCCATCAATAGAAGATATGGGTTTTAGGACATTGTCATGAGCATGGAACTGGAAATCTAGGTGTTTAAAAAGTCAATTTTTAATGAAACAGCAAAGTCAAAACACATTTGATTCACAGATGTATGATTTCTCTGCCTCACTGATTTAATTTTAAGAAATCAATGAGTTGAAGATAGACTATAGTTCATTGGGTTTGGGCAGAACTCTTTTAATAAGTTGTCTGAGATAATCCCTGTTTTACTTTAATTGCTTTTTATCTCTAGAAAATCTACACAGGAAAGAAAGTGGTTGGCTCTGTAGTGTCATTTGAGCTAGCCTGCAAATTAATATCTGTATTTCTCAGGGTGTGTGTTGCAAATAATAATTTCCACTCTAACTTGTTTAAGCAGAGATTGATTATGAGGTACAAAGCTGGTGATGTAATTTCCTGGAGTGCCAGGTAACCAATTTTGTATGCTACACCACAACATGGGACTCTTCTAGTGGAAATTCACTGCTCTTGTTATCACTGCTTTTTGGCATCAATAACACTAGGGACTGAACCTTGAGAATCCTCTGTTGCTACCGCCACAGAAGACCACAGGTGAGCCTGGGGCACTGGGGACTAACTGTTATCTTCCAAGTTTCAGTGGCTTTATCTGCTTAGTAGATATTGGGTCATCGCAGAAGTTTTACTGCAGGGAAGACTGTGAAGTCTTCCAGGCTCTAATCTATATAGGGAAATGTGGTATAAAGCGGTGGGGATGAGCTTGACCTCAGCATGGTTGCTGAGCAGTTAGACAATACTTGCGCTGTTTTCTTGGAGGGAGAATAGGACCTAGGAATTCCATTTGTCAAAGTCTATGAATATGTTATATAGACAAGTTTATTAGCCTGTATATTATTTTGGAAGGCGAAGGTAACTGAGAAACTATGAACATATACTTTGAATAAAATATTCTTTGAACGGGAATAGGAGAAAACTATGCTAAATCCAATTATGTAACTTGTTTTATATTCAGCCAATTCTTGTTTTAACTTCAGAAGGAGTATTAAGAGAGAGATTAAAACATAGGCAATTCTTCTACATTTCATAATTTGACTATTTCATAATTTCATATACATTTCACAATTCTACATTTCATAATTTGACTATTCACGAATTTTAGTTACTATAATATGGTTCAAATTTTAGTTACCACAGTATATTAAATGTGTCTAATTGCCTAAAGGATACATCTTACTATTAGCTCTTCAGTCCAAAAATTAATTCATAAATAACCGATGGGTGTCCTGATCAATGATAAATCATGTCTCTCTTTTCAAAGTCTGTTGGTGTTTGGTTCACGCACCAAGAACAAAGCACGTAGTTGTATTTTCTTCTTGATTCAGTGGTAGACCCACAAGATATTTCATAAAACCAGAGAGCAAGAAGAGGAAATTGGCCCCAAAAGATGAGAGCCCAGCAAAGAAACGAGAAGTGATTACGCTGGGAGTAAAATTCTCGTAGAAAGCTAAGTGGAGTCGCAGGCCTAGCTGACCACAGAAACCTTGACACACCCACCATTTGAGAGACACTGGACTTGCAACCAGAGGAGCTTAGTGGTGGAGAACTTACTAACAAAAAAAAGAAGGTGGTTGTGACGAAAAGAGTGAAGATGTCTCGGAGGAAGTGACTCTGGCAAGAAAGCCACATTAGAGGAACTCTTGGAGATATCTCATGACATAAAAGCATAAAGGAAAAAATTTCGAAAGCCAAATGTTTAAATTTAGAAAAAGATAAGACATACTTACCTGGCAGGGGAGATACCATGATCACGGAGGTGGTTTTCCCAGGGAGAGGCTTATCCATTGCACTCCAAATGGGCTGACCCCTGTCATTTTCCCAAATGCGGGGAACTCAACTGCATAATTTGTGGCAGTGGGGAACTGTGTTTGCTCTCTCTCCTGACAGAAAAAAGAAAGAAATCTGACACTTTTCCAAGGCACAAAAATGATGCTCACTCCATATTATAAACTATATGATGAAGAGAAAGCAAACATTCTTCCAATTGCCCTTGATGATATTTTAAATGAAGACATAAAAATTATGATTCTACATATTTTTAAAGTTTCAAGTTACAGTGCATTAAATAATTATTAGTTTTACTATTTTTTATTTTCATATACATTTATAACCAATGGTAAGAAAGTTTTACTCGCCTCTCCCTAATCCCAGCCCTTTTCCTTAAGACACTGATGAACACTCATGTCCCTGATGACACTTTTCCTGTCTGCTCCTTTGATAGTCATGGCTCGCTTGTCATCTCCTCTGGTCCAGCTGCTTGTGTTGTCATCTCTGTAAGCTGAACTGAGATTCCCCTGAAACCAGCCCAGGCCACCCATATGTCACCAGCTGTGCAGTGCACAGGAGCACCACATCGAAAGAGATAGCATTTCCATTGCAGCCATCATAGATGAAGGCTGTTTCCTTTTGTTCTAATTTGTATGAAAATGCTCTATGGATAAACAGTGACTCCATGACTTGTAAGACTGAGTCCTGAACTGCGATGCATATTGAGCCTCTCTTAGCCAGAAAGTGCTATCTTCTAAGATGGAAATACGGGCTGTCTGCTAGCCCTCGTCTTAGGCAGATAGGCCTCTTCCTGCATGGTGGGATGGCCGTAGAAATGACTGTGCAAGCTGAAAGAGTGAGACGTGAGCTTACTGATCAATGGGGAAAGTTACAATTTTCCTATGACCTCAGGATCAGATCTTGTCTTCATTTAAGTTTTTGATATTTTATTATACTTTTTATTGCCTTAATTTTGATTTTTAAAAATATTGCAATAAAATGCATTTAGTTTGATGAGGTTTTTGATACCTTCTCCTGAGGTTTGTTCTCAGGTGGCACATTGAACTCACCTTATTTCCTACCCTAGAACTTCATGAGGCAACTGGATATGTGTACCTGCTGACTCACTCTAGAGAGCATGGGCACTAGCGCAACCAGGTATTAGAGAGAGAATTCTGATTACTTTTTCCTAATGTTCTTTGTTGCTATGAATCTAAAATATAGAGAGTGTTCATGGTTCAGGTTTTGCCATGAATTACAGGAAGCTGTATTTGTTTCTGAGTATCTTTTACAATTTGAGCATTTGACTATAATTCTATGACAAGCAAAATGATATTTTTGTTGTGTTCAGAAATTTGTTGGATTTAGCAAATAAAAAATAGCACACCCAGTTAAATTTGATTTTTAAATGAACACAATTTCTTAGCAAAAACATCTTCCATGAAATATTTATGGTAGACTAAAATATTATTGTTTATCTGAAATTCAAAATTAACTGAGTATCCTGTTTTTTATATGACAACCCTACACCCTGTTCAGGTACAATGGTTTAGTATAGGTGAGTTCTTACCTTTGTCCTCATTGTCATTCTAAAATGTATAAGCCTCCATACCTTGATGAAAGTCACATGCTCATGCCTTGAATTCAAAGTGATTTTGCAAACAGTAACTTTGTATGCTAACTTTTATGTCCTTGGATAAAATAACTTCTTTCATTTGGGTATGCTCTTCTTTTCCTGTGACTTTTAACATTGTGACTTCTTTCCTTCTTTGGACTTTCAGCACATCAGAATTAGGCTAACAGGGATTAGCCTTTGTCTTTTCATCTCATTACTTTGACAAGTAAGAACTGAAAGAGAAACCACATGAGACCAAAATATGAAATCAAGCATGCAGATTGGTGCTCAGTGTTGCTCGTTCCCTTGTGCATGATCCATTAAAGAAGTTAACTTAAGCAAATTTTCTTTCCTGGTCAACATAATGGTGTTGACTCCACAACGTGTTTTGAAGTTCCGGCAGATTATCTGTCTATCATTCTCTATCTATCTATCTATCATCTATCTGTCATATTTGTAGTATCATTAATAGGCAGACTGATAGCTAATCCAGTATTCAAACAGTAGAAGAGTTAGGGAAATTCTTTTACGTTAATCACAGTTATTCACACTTTCAGTGTAGATCAGGGGAATCTTATTTTGTTACATTTTAACTCTTTATTTTTTAACTGGTTGTTTCTTTTGCTTTCAAAATTCCCTAATGTTATCTTTATGCCAGAGACAACAGAAGGCATGGTGAAGAATTGGGGGAAGCTTACTTTGGTGCCATTCTGCCTGTGATTGATCCTTTGCCTCAAATTGCTAGGTATCTTGCCTGCTGGCAGGAAAACACATGCCATTTTTAGTTTATCTAGGCTTGTCCTTGCCATTTTAAACATGGAACATTAGAAATAGCCAACCCTTTGCTATACTTTTCTTCTCTTAATGAATTTATTCCATAGGGTGGATTTCATATTCTTAGGACCTACAGAGTGACTGAATAAATCTGTTGGACTGAGAACTTGTCTAGTGCAGGCAGGTGCATGGTGTTTAAATACCTCCTCAACCTATCAGGGGTCCTCACAACATGCCAAGCACAGTGCTAAGTGCTAAGGATACAATCATGAATCCTTCAGTTAACATAAATTGGACTCCAATGTTATTATTTACTGCTAGTGTTCTGCATAGAGAATTATGTGAGCTGAAGTACGAGTTTAAGGTCATCTTTTCAAGCAAGATAAGAAGGAAGGTGATGGCAGCACAAACCAGTTGTGTGGGTACTGGTTCACTCAGTTCTGCTAGGTGGCTCTGTCTGACACCTAAATGTCAACAGTAACACTAAAGCACCATGCACTGTGAACATTGATTTTGAAATCACGTTGCTTTTGCTGCTAAATACTGTGAAGATAGGCTCAATGAAATGCCTTTTTCTTCTGATTGTGAGCAACTAGAGAAGCTTTTGTGCCCAAACATGACCCTGCCCAATAGTCAGGTATAAGAAATAGAGCTGCAATTAAGATGAAGTTAGTTGTGAGATCGATCAGATCTGGCAGGAACCATTCCAGCTTGGCAGGTTTCCCAGTAGTCATGTAGTTTGGGAGCCAAAGAGAAATGTCCCACCAAGCTGAGGACCTGCCACCAATCGTCTGCCAGCAGTAAAAGTCAATGAGCTTTGGAGAGAGGTTGTTCCAATTTTCTTTTAATTATAACAAAATTTTGTGGGATTTTTAAAATTTTTCTTCATCCTTATTGAAATTATTGGGGTGACATTGATCAGTAAAATCACATAGGTTCTAAGCGTTCAATTCTATAATAGATTATCTGTGTATTGTACTGTGTGTTTGTCACCAAAGTTTTGAACATCGTTATAGCAAGCACTATCAAATGTGGATAAATTATTTTTTTCTCTTTGGAAAACAACTTTTGTTTTTTGCTTCTTGGCAGAATCCTGGACATTTTTAAAAACATATTTTTCAAGGAGCAGAGAAAAAAAAATAAACCAGAGGAAATATGGCATCTGAAGCCTTATGATCATAAAGCATTTGATGGCATTAAAAAAAAACCCTGAAATCTTATTTAAAGGAAAGTTTGAGCCTTGAGAAAAGGCCTGTCTTTATAGTCCCCCATGGGATAATTTATCTGCTACCCGAACCTGACTCTGGGGTGCTAGGCCCTTGGAAGTCAGCTTCATCAACAATAAATCAGACCCTGCTGTGGTGGCTATCAGTTCTGGAGTTCCAGAAAGGAGCTATCCTTGCTCATGAGTATTCTTGGTTCTTTTGTCCAGTATTAGTTGGTTATGCATGTGGAGATTTATTTCTTAGGTTTTGATTTGGTTCCATTGGTCTGTGTGTCTATTTCCATGCCAGTGCCATACTATTTCAATTACTATAGCTTTGCACTAGAATTAAAAATCAGAAAATGTGATGCCTTCAGCTTTGTTCTTTTTTTTTTCAGCATTACTTTGGCTTTCAGTGTCTTTTGTGGTTCTTTACACATTTTAGGACTTTTTATTTATTACATCGGATTTTTTATAGGAGTATTTTTCAGGCATGATCCACCTTGTGTGAACAGGATGTAAGACTCCAGTGAGCTAAGAGCCTTGCTGGATAGTGTTGTGAGCTTAGAATTCCCACCAGTTCTGTGGCAGTTGCTGTTTGATTCTGCCTTGCCCACTAGCTTAATCCTGCTGCTAGGATATTGTCACATCTGTTTTGAATAAACTTATTAGGCAAAGTGGGGTAAGTGTGCTTCCAGGTAGAAAAGTAAAAATTTGATCTGGTTTGCAGAATAGATACATGATTGTATGTATGAATGGATTTGTAACTAATTTTCCATCTTGTATCCATGGTTAAACTTCACTTGAGGCTTCATTCACACTGTAAGCTATACTGTGGTTGTGACTTTGCAGGAGAGAAACCCAGTAATCCTCATCTACCTCTTTATACTGGTGACCAGAAATGTCAAAACAAATCTGATATTCATAAATGGCATCGGTCATTTCCCATCAGTCTGTTTGTTGTGTCAACAAACATTTCATGGTGTTTTTGGTAATGTGGGAATGGGGAGGATTTTTCTAATTATAAGTGGTATATCTTTAATTATTTTTTCTTTACTTTTAGATAGAACTTCTAAAAGGTATTTGGTGTTTGAAGAATTTTCAAAAAAATTCTTTTTATGCTTTATCTACCATGACACTCTTTTTTTTCTGGGAGCAATGTCAAAGAAGGATATTTTGAAAGAAAATTCTATTGCTGTGATTAAAGCAATTTATAAGAGCAGTTACATGTGGAAGAAGCTTTGTGTTGAGAGTGAGGTCAAGCAAAAAATAGAAAATAGATTTCCCCATGCCTTTGTAAAGGACATGTTAAAAATATCACCTACAAAGTTCTCAGGATGTAAATATACATAGCAGACAATTATTTAGTGGCAAAGTAAAATGATGTTTTACTGTCTCACATGAAAATCTGAACCTTTTGTTTGTACACTCTAAGATGAACACTATAGGAACACTAAAGAACAGATAAAAAAAGGCAAACATTAGTTAAGTAATACAGACTCTGAAAAAAGAACAGAAGAAAATTGTGTGATTAAGGCATGTTTGAGTTTTCAGAACTCTTGCCCTTTTATTTGTACTTTAAGAGGGAACACAGTCTCTTTCCAGAAAAAGGTCTGCCTTATAGCATTCTCTTTGTTTGCTTGAGTATGCTGATTATATGTGCTTTCATTCCTTCTAGAAAATGAAAATTATATTAGTGCCCATAGCTTGCACATAACATGTTTTCGACCACTTCATTTGTTGAAACTAGTTAATAAAAGTGAGATTTCCTTTAACAAAATGATATTCTGACATTCATAAAAATGAAGTGATGGAAACAGCCAGCCAGCGTAGGAGAAGACTGCCTGCCAAATGATGAGTTTAAATAACATGAAGTACAATATGAAAGTAGTTCAAGTAACAATATGCAAATTTGTACTAAAAAGGTAGGGCAAAGGAGACAATGATTTTTACTACAGTGTACTTGAAGGAGTCCAGGTTCTATTTGATGATTTGGATATGGCCAGTGAAAACCAGCAGTTGGTACAATCTAGCTTGCTCTGAATAGTTTGTAACAAATTGAGACTCAGGGAAAAATATACTTTCACAGGAACCATTTACAAAAGAGGAAAATCTAGTCTTTGTTCTTTAAATGGTCAAAACTTTTACAAATTCTATGACCTCAGGACAAACAATCACTAAATTACTAAAATGTTGGTTAAGTAATAAATGAAGTTAAATAAATGGATATGATTTCTATAACTTTATTTTACCTAAATTGATGTCACATTTATCTTTATTTTATGATCTTGCAACATATATGTTTAGATTAAGTTTGTGGGAAGTGGAAAATACCATACATCTTTTCTTACAAAACCTTGTATCAATTGTCTTTATTTCCACTTCTGCTAATATGGTAATGGTGAGATTTTTTAAGAAGTAATGGCATAATTGAATGATTTTTAAAACAAATTTAGTGTAGAATGGGTCTGAATGTCAATGGCTTAAGATAAAATAGTTTATGATTTATGGATTTTTGAAATGACTTATGAGAGGATTGTGATTAAAACATAGTTTTAATAGTTATGTTTAGTTTCTCTTACTAGTTTGTCTACAGGTCACCTTTCATCTTTTTCATTTGAACCCTAATATAAAATGATTAATTTTAATGTGTTTATTGATTTTAGAGAGAGAAGGAGGGAACTAGAAACATTAGTTGATTGCCTCCTGTACATCCCCCAACTGGGGGGTCAAACCTGCAACCTAGGTGTGTACCCTTACTGGGAATTGAACTAGCCTTCTGATGTACAGTATGCTGCTCCAACCAACTGAGCCACACTTGCTACAGCTGAAATTATTAATTTTTAAAAGAGTATAACTAAAACATATTTGTAATAACTATGTGTGATGTCAGATGAGTACTAAACTTACTATTGGAATCACTTTGTATTATATGCATGTCTAATCACTATGTTGCATACCTGAATCTAATATAATATTGTATGTTAACTGTAATTGCAAAGTAAAACATTATTTAAAAAATTATAGGAAGTCATTGACATAAATGCCCCATGCCATGACAATCAGAACTCATTATACATAATTTTTTATCTTTGTATATTACTACTTCCCTCCACTAGTCAATATAATTGATAGTTTTCAAGTACAAATGAGGGAAAGGAAGTGATTTGCTAGAATTATTGAATTTAAAACTAACAGGAGATTCACAGTTCATCTATGCCAATTTCCTTGCTTAACAGGTGAGAAAGTGAGGGTTGTGTAGGTTAATGACTTACTTGTCTGTGGTCACAAGGATCTTATGCTTCTTCTGTTCTTTGCTTCTTTCTGTAACATTATGTTCAATTAGCTTATTGTATCCAAGAAACCCCAAACCCTTCAAATATTTTGTTTATTGGCTGTCCCCTATTCCTCCATCTGTGTGGGCATCTGTTCTACTTGCTTTGTGCTTCTTCCCCAGGATCTGAATCCTCATTTCCTATTTGATTCACTCTCTCTAAACTGGCCACTGGCTTAGGCACTGAGTCCTAAGAGTCACTTGGCTCAGGGAAGAGCAGGTTTGTGGTGGTCGTGATTTCTGCTGCTCTTACTGATTATTCTCATCCCATACTCACGCCCATATGAGTCCACATTAGTTCTACTATTTAACAATTGAAAAAAGTGTTTAAAAATTATTTAAATGATGTGTATTTTTCCAAGTTTCAACATAAATGGGCCCTTCCATAATTATTGTTAGAGTAATATAATTTTATAATTACAAAAAATCCAAAACAAGTCATAAATCCAAACTTTGATTTTGATAGAGCCTGCTTTGAGCATTCAAAAGCTATAATTTGAAAAAATAAAATTAACTAAGAGATTTTAAAATTAAGAATGTTTTAATCTCAGATATTAAGGCAAGCTTTTAATTTATATCCTCCCAGGAAATGAAGGAAATGCAGGCTTTGAAAACACAGGAACATACATTAAAATGTATCATATTTGATTAATTTTAGGTTTTTATTTATAGGGAAATGACAATCCAAAACAGTGTTTATTCAACCACAGATAACCATTATTAGGTATTTATTATTTTTATATTTCTCTACATTTTTCTCCTTTGTTTTTCTTTTCTTCTTTTTGGTGTGCTTTCTTTTCCAGATTTTGATGTTGGAGTATGCTAGCTTCATGAAGTAAATATGGATATCCTCTTTCTACCTTAAGGAGGAGAACCAGGTAAGAATGAACAATGCAGATTTTGAAAAACATATCAACTTAGAACTATTATAACAGATTAATCCTTTGCTATTCAAATCTATGCAGTGTCTAAGTTGGAATAGTAAGAGTTCCAATAGAAGGTTCGGGTAATAAACACCATTGTAAATTTTCTGAATGTATTCATGTCCTGAATTTTGGATACAAAGTAGTAAGATTTCAGAAATAGAGATAAACCTTCTCTTTGAATAGGACTGTATCATGAATTTTATCTGAATCTATTCTGTTTCTAAGTTTGGAGAATGAATGTTTTAATAAAAAATAGTACTTGTGTTTTTGAATCTATAAAGTTATACCATTCCCCTTCTGGGGTTTTCATAGATACTGAATGTTTTTTTAATCATCAGTCATCTTGAAAGAGAGTTTTGGGAGAAGGACATTAAAGAGAGGTCAGGTACAAAGCATCTTTTATCTTGGGGGTTAGGAGTGAGT
The DNA here is from genome assembly GCA_004027735.1 of Carollia perspicillata. Classification (NCBI taxonomy): domain Eukaryota; kingdom Metazoa; phylum Chordata; class Mammalia; order Chiroptera; family Phyllostomidae; genus Carollia; species Carollia perspicillata. Next base: position 15,324 of record PVKM010008934.1, on the reverse strand, counting down.
TTGCTTCTAGATTTAAAGCATAAAGATGCCAACCCACTGAAGATAGTGTTAGACATGTGGTGGGAATAATGATATGACTGTTGAAGTGGAAGTGGTTTCCAGGTGTAAGGAGGGGAGAGGGAGAGAAGGAGGGAAAAAGGGAGGGGAGAGAGAGAGAGAGAGAGAGAGAGAGAGAGAGAGAGATGTGTTCAAAAGATAAAAATATAAGATGGTTCTAGGTTTATGAAAGAGTCATAAATTATTTTTCTTACTTTATAACTTAACCATGACCTCTAACCTCCAGCACAGCTTATTAAAATTTGTCATTTCATTTTGCTTGTACATAGAAAATTACAAAGGATCCTGTTTTCATATTCAGGTTGAAACCAATATGGGTGATATCCCATTTCCAGACTAGATACAGGAATTTCTGTAGTAATCACTGAGTATAGACAACAATGTTTGAAGAGCATGATCTTATGAGAGGTACGGCAGCAGAGGCAAAGTTCTGGAAGCAAGATAAGATGCCCGAAACAGAAAACAATAATGCTACTATGGATGCTAATAGAGCTAATAATACTAAATGATTGGATGCAATTATTAAGATATTTGAATTTGCATTATTTTAAGCACTTTCATGAATCATGTCTCTTAATTTTCATGGAAATCTTATGGGTTCACTACTATTAACCCCATTTTGCAGATAAAAGAACTAAGATGCAGAAGGTTAAGGGAATTCCAGGATCACACAGCTAAGGAAGAGCGGTTATCTTTCTGCAGAACTACTCTTCCTAATTGCCATATTATTCTACAAAATTATCCCACAGAGTTGGGGGGTAGTCACATGAGAGCTACTATTTGGCAATAAAACTGCTAGTCTTTTTTTTTAAAGGTCTTCACTTGCAATCTTATTTCCAAATGAGTAAAGTTTAGATATTTGGGCAATGTCTTTCTTACGGTAAGTGTGTTAATATTACTAATTAATTTATTCAATAAAATATTATGATTTTGCCTCAATAAATTCTTTAGAATATTTAAGCTTATATAAATATGACATCTATTATAATGCAGAAGGGTAATGAGATGGTTAATTTTGCAGCATTCATCTCTGCCATAGCTTCCAAATTATATTGAGGCTAACCTTGACAATTATGTAATGCAGTTTTAGATTTTTAAGGCAAAGAAAAGACAATTATTTACCCCTGTATGTTCTCACTGGAGATATATTAACCTAAGTGAACAGTGAACTTATTCTATGTGCATTCAGACACTTCTCTGGAAACCAAGCCTTAGTAGGTGATGGTCTAAATAACTGCAGGTGTTAACAGCATCATGGCATGTTAGGTTTGAAAGAGGCCTTGGGACCAACCCTGTAAAAGGGGATGGAGATTAGAAAGTGAAGACTCAGGACCAAGGACAGCGGTAGACTCATTAGTATCCCAACAGCAGTTCTATATTGTATATGAGGGAGGAGAACAGGGAGTCAATTTGAACCCCAATATCCTTGTGTTGCAGTCACACTGCTGGTCATTTAGCATTTATGTACTGAGAGAACAAATTGGGTGTTAGATTAAGAAGGTTTCTCTTTGCTTAGAAGATGAATCTTATTTTTGAGTTCTATTTCCTTTCACTTGCTTTTTTCTCCCACTTGTGAGAATTTAATGAACTTCCCTCCATGTGGCTTCCAGTTATTAGCACACAGGCCCCACCAACACTCTTGGTTTTCTCCTTAGCTCTTCCACTGAAGACTTTGGCCTTCACAATGACAGAGTGCTTTGAGGGCGTCCCCTTCCCCAGAACTTTGTAGTAGCCTGATTGCAGCACATCAATGATGGGAGCGGCTCCAGACTTGTTTCTGGCAGCATTTACATGTGTCTGTTCACTGACCAAGGCTCACAGTTTATCAAAGTTGACAGTGGGGCAGAAGCTCTGCTTTTTAAAATAAAGTTGGAAAATATTTTCATTCCTCTGTCTGCATCATACTTTCCACCCTTCATTTTAGTGTCCTTACCAAATATTTTTGTGCTTGTCCTGATGTTTGAGAAAGAAAAAATAATTTTCCTATTTGTATTTCCTTTTAATGTGCCTGATTGAAATGTACAATCATGTGTCAAGTGGTTTATTGGTAGCATTTATATGCAGTCATCTGGGTAAGAAGCCCAGCATAAAAGCAACCATGTTAGGTAATTCCCAATTATCCACATGAAAATGAAAGGATATGTGTTTTTTAAAATTTCCAGATGCCATTTTAGGGAAAAGCACAAAGCAAAACAGAAATACACTGTCCTCTGACAAAAGTTTCCTCTGGAACAAAGTTCTAGACAACAATGATCACAGAGAACATTTCGATGGTTGCCAGATGGGAAAGAGGTTGGGGAGATGAGTGAAAAAGGTGAAAGGATTAAGAAGCACAGATTGGTTGTTATGGAACACTGAGAATGCTCATGGGGATGTGGAGTGCAGCATAGGGAACACAGTCAGTGGTATCATAGTAGCTACATGTGGTGTCAGATGGGCACGGGATTTATTGAGATAATCATTTGGTGGGTTATGTGGTGTCTGGTCACTGGGGTGTACACCCAAAACTAGTATATTATTGTATGCTAACTGTATTTAAAAAAATAAACAATGATTATTTTAAAAAAGAATAGATAACAATGGCTAAACCAGGGATTCTCAATCTCAGCACAATTCACATTTGTGCAAGATAATTCTTGGTTTTAAGAACTTTCCTATGTATTCTGGAATGTTCTAGCTCTCCAAAATATTAGTGACAATTTATAAGTGAGCCTCATTCATGCCTGCATTTCTTTTAGATAGTTCACTTCAATGACAATAAACAGCATGGTTTTTAAGTTTCTAAAAGTACAGGTTAAAAAACATCCAGTAACTGCCCTTTCCAGTGTGGCTCAGTTGGTTGGAGTGTCATCTTGTGAGAACGTAAAAGTGGTGGGTTCGATTCCTGGTCAGGGCACATGCTTAGCTTGTGGGTTCAGTTCCACATCTGGGAAACCTATGAGAGGCAACCAATCAATGATTCTCTCTCTCTCCCTCTGCCTTTCTTCCCACTTTCTAAAACAAATAAGCATGTCCTTGGGTGAGAATAAAAAATAAAATTTAATTTAAGAATATATAAAACATGAAAAATCCAGTAAGTGTTCATGTGGATAATGGCTTTCAAAATATTTTAAAATTGCATTTCATTTTCCCCCATAAAAGCCTTGTAAGTTATATTGGAGGTTTGTAAATAGTATTTCCATTATATAGGTAAAGAAACAAAGTCACAATTAAGGTCATATAGCTGGGTTGTGCAGTGATAGGTGTAGAGCTTGAGTCTCTTGCAATTGCAAAGCTCTTGTTATGGGCAAAAGGGAGTGTGTGGCTCGGGACTGCTTGTGTTCAAAACTGGGTCCTGCCAATTACTAGCCTTGGGAAATTGGCCCGGTGGTTAAATCTCACTATTTTTTAAAATTTTCTATCTGTAAAGTAAGGATTCTTACATTATGAAGTTAGAAGGTACTTTATAAGATATTGTGAGGAATAGGTGATCAGTGCTTGTATATAGTAAGTGCATACTAAATATTAGGTATTATCAATAATAATAACAAGAATTATACCATCTTTCCTATTGCCACTGAAATATAAAATATGAATATAGACTGCCAAGGTTGAGGCCAAGCTCCATTTCTGGAGCTCTGGTGCCACATGACCCTGCAACATTGCCTTATCCCCTCTCTGCCTCAGTTTTCTTATCCATAGAAGATGGTAATGATGGAAACTGTCTCATCTCATTGAGTTTTGGTGAGGACTAAATACCACATAGTAAAGGGCACTAAATATGAACAATACTGATGATGATTATGATGATAATAATAATGATGATAATTGTTCACCAAATACATTGGCATTTTTTCCACATTCAACTAAATGTGAGCTTAGCCAGAGAATTCTTGTCTGATACTACCTTTATCAGTCAGAATTTTATTTGCAAGATGGAGAAAGCAACAGTTCTCACCTTAGACAAAAAGGAAGTTTTGGACAAATACTATTAGACAATTAGAGCAGGGCTGGAGGTCTGGGTCTGGAAAATGGTCAGACACCAGGAGAAACCAGCAGTCTGGGATCTGCAGCTGTAGCAGAAATGACCCAGCAGGAGCAGCAGGAAGCTATCACCGTGCTCACTAGCCCGTGCTACTCTGTGGAGAGTCAATGGCTCTGGAGAGGGGTCTTTTCAGCTCCCCTGACTACATGAGGGTGGGGGACAAATGGCCTGCCTGTTTGGCTTCTGGTTGGTGGGCACAGCCTCTCCCCAGAGCTGTACTGCACATAGGGGAAAGGTACTTTCTAAACAGAGCTGGATGGTGTTATTAGGAGGCTTGGATGATGGGCAGGCAAAGGGCTGAAAGAGAGAGAGAAAGAGAAAGAGGAGAGAGAGAGAGAGACAGGTTTTCCCCTCTAACAGTTAAACACTATGGTATTCCCTATAAGTAAAATTTTAATTTTTAATGATAAATTACTTTATCGAACTAGATCAGTTTTTAAATTTTATGCTAAATACTTGTTTTGAGTACAATCATAATGAATACATCACTAGTAGGGATGATAATGAGAAATGACTGACTCTTGAAGGACATTTCAAATGGTAAAACAGAAAGAAGTTAAATCGCTTCAACTACTTTGTACTGAGCACTTCCTATGCACCCAACACTGGACTGGTACAGAGGTCAAAGATGCAAAGAACATGAGTTCTTCCTCCAGGAAACCAGTAATCTAACTGAAGATTTGGGCATGTTGAAAATAAAACAAAAGAAAAAAGTAGATGTCATGTCATATAAAAAGTGTTTTAATAAAGACACATGCAGAATGCTTTGGAATAACAGAGAAAAGGCATAATTATGGTGACGATGTGAGCTCAGATCTGAAGCAGCATTTGGCCAGGAAAGAAAGGGAAGAGAACATTCCAGGCAGAGAAAAATCGAAGGTGAAAGGAAGATCATAAGATAAAGAAAAAGGTGCAATTCCAAGCCTGTTCTAACTGTTGGTGCTATCATGTCTGCTTTGTTTTGTTGTCATTTTATGTCCCCTGTGATTTTTTTAAAGCAACGAAGTTGCTGTGTAATAGCCAGATGTCCCATTAGATCACTCTGAATGTGAAGAACCATATTTCTGGAATATTTTCACACTAGCAGTGTTTCTGAAATTGCCCTCAACCAAGGATTGCCATGGAGAAAGCTGTTACATGGGTATTATTCAGGAAAGGGGAGAAGTGCTGGCATTTAGAGGGAATTTTTTCTCTTCTGCCAATCTAATTCTATTTTAACATGCCTTTAAGCTCATTTTGATAAGACTTAAATCAAGAGGTCTGGCTCAGGTGCAACTGTGGTTGTGTCTGTTCAGATAAGGTGCTGCAGAGGGTGGTACACTTGTGGGAAAAATAAGCAATATTAATTGCCCAGTAAAATTAATTAAGGTAAAGGTGGGCTTTAGAACAAATGACCCATGTGGGCAATTAGAATAGTTCTACATGCATAGATAAATCTGCCTTTCTTTTCCTGCCTAATTACAGTAAAACCATTTGGAATTTATCTCCTTTGAGAAAGTATTAAGAGAATCAAATAAACTCTAAAAAGACAAGTGTAGCCTCACTTTATATAAAAGGTGGAAGACAATTCCAGATTTTGGTCCACTTAGGTCAGGGCTCAACAGACTTTTCTTGTAAAGAACCAGAGAGTAAATATTTTAGGCTTTGGGGCCATAAGTCTGTGTTACGACTATCCAATTCTGCCTTTGTAGTACAAAAGCATCCACAGGCAACATTTAAAGGAATGGGCATGGCTGTATTTCAATAAAACTTTATTTATGGACACTGAAGTTTGAATTTTATATACTTTTCACCTATCATGTCATGTTCTTTTTAAAAAAACATATTTTATTTATTTATTTTTTAGAGAGGGGAAGGGGCAGAACGAGGGACAGAAACATCAATGTGTGGTTATCTCTTATGCTCCCCTTACTGGGGACCTGGCCTGAAACCTAGGCATGTGCCATGACTGGGAAATGAACTGGTGACCCTTTGATTTGCAGGCCAGCACCCAATCCACTGAGCCACACCAGCTAGGGCTCATGTCATATTCTTTTTTAAAAAAATTTTCAAGCATTTAAAAATGTAAAAGTCATTCTTAGTTCACAGGCTGTAAAAAAAAACAGGAAGCAAACCAGATTTAGCCCATGGGCTATAGTTTGTCCGCTGCTGGTTGAAATAATGAAAAAATGATGAAATGAAATGACTAAGATTTATGGTTCCATGTGGTCCAAATCTGACAAAAATAAATAATACATACACTGGCCTAGCGTCACAGAGATAGGATGACATAGTGAGGCAAAACACCTTTTTTAAACCATATTTCATCAAGACATGTGGCTGTTCTCCAATGTGTGACTCAATCACATATTAATGAACCTTCTTCAGAAATTATTCATCAAAAGCTGCCACTTAGCTTATCTATATGAGAATATGACTTCAGCTATCACTTGGAGCCAACTGCTTCAGATATCTTTTAATTGCACTTGAAATTTCTTCTAAATCTGTCCAAATTTTTGATAAAAATTGATATTTTCTAAAAAAGAGGCACAGATGATGGGCCTATCAATACCAACACTGACCCCAGGAGACGTGTCAAGGGGAAGTATGGCCTGGTATGGTTATAGGAGTATTGATGGTAGCACTAAGTACTCCTGAACAGAATGACTAGAATGGAATTTTTGTATCGATGCTGACCCAGGCCCTCTTTTCTTTTGTCTTGCTTGTTTGAATCACCTGCTCATATCCCTTGGCTGTGTGTGTGTCCCACTCTAGACTGGTAGATTCCTGGCATTATCATTATGTGATAGCAACATATTTTGTCTCTGGTTGCAATGACACAAAGGTTGCATTTTCTCACCCATACAGTTCCTTCATCTCTTCTTATTGATGTGGCTATCCAATAACGTTTTGTCCTAGTCAGTTTTTGTGTTTATTTGCCAATTAAAGATCCTATGGGAAGATAAGAGTGTTATTCTTTTTTAATGTACAGTGTTCTCCCCTGAAATTTCCTTTGAAAAAAAATCAATGTAGAATACTTCTCCCAAATGGATGAGAATGCCCTGAGATATTGTAGTGGGAACCGGTTTGTAAGTATCTTGAATTTTGACAGGAAAAAGGTTTGGGTTCAGGCATGCCAGAAAAACTCCTATCCTTGTATAGAACTCTTGCCCTGCTGAGCCTGGGCCTGAAAACCTTTCCATCATACATATTTATAGTCTTACACCTATGTGTATATATGTGTGTGTATGCATATATTTCTATATATAACTATAAATTGTGCATGTATGACTGTATATATTACAAATACACAGGTTACAGAATTTAAATAGGTGAAGAGAAAAAATAAAAATGGATGTTTCAGTGTTTTTCTCTCACAGTCTCGTAAGTCAGTCACTTTGTGTGTTCTGGGTGCATCCCTCACTCTGGAGAGCAAACACCCTACTGGATTTCAAAGCAGAGATTGAAGGCCATTTGTTTTCTGCTTCACTAAGGTTCTGTTTTTTAATGACTTCACACTTAGAGTGGTGCATGGAACACCAAATCATATTGTTGCTCCCTTGGGAGTGAGGATGCAGAATTAACATATAGACTATTCTTCTCAGTTGTGGCCTGTGGTGAGCTTGATCAATCTGGCAGTTCCTGTGAAGGAGCAAGTTGTTCCTGGGGTGCAGTTGGGCCTCAAAGTGGGTGCAACAGCCACGACAGATGTCCAGTTATTTTGGCACAAACTGAATTTTAAATTCATTCTGAACACTGACATTAGGCAAAACTGGTCAGTGTAAAGGGAGCTTACAATTTTCCTGCTACAAGAAGCAGCATTTAGCCCCTGCGTGGGGGGTGCATTTCATATTATGCTGCAGTGATGGAACCTAACCTGATGCACATAAGAAAGTATCTTATAATTTCTGCATTGTCAGTTGAAGATACTCTGATGCTCCTTTCTAGCCTAATTGAATGTAAATTATTTTTTTTTAAAGATTTTATTTATTTATTTTTAGAGAGAGGGGAAGGGAAGGAGAAAGAGAGGGAGAGAAACATCAATGTGTGGCTGCCTCTCGCATGCCCCCAACTGGGGACCTGGCCCGCAATCCAGGCATGTGCCTCAACTGGGAACTGAATCAGTGACCCCTTGGCTCACAGGCCCGGGCTCAGTCCACTGAGCCCGGGTCTCAGTACCAACCAGGGCTGAATATAAACTCTTATCTAAATGTTGAGTAAAAGCTTTTCCTTTTATTGAAGTAATTGCCAACATTTGTAGTTAGACAGTGATAAAAGAGGAGGTTAGAAAGCTTCCTGTCCCCTCTGAACTCACCGATCTGTTGACACACCTGTTCTCAGCCTTGAAATACTTGTTCAGTTATTTGGGAGAAGAGGTAGATCTGCTAAACCAGGTTTCATTTCTGAGAGAACTGTCACAGGAAGAAATGTCAAGAAAATGGAAGGAAGGCGTGGCTTTCGTTGGGAAGTGTGGCCAGCAAAAGCAGACAGACAAGATTGGGAGATCAATGCCTCTTTTGCTTTGTTAGACAAAAGGAATTGTATTTTGGGAAAAATTATTTGCCAAACTGCATTCTCTAATCCAGAATTTGGCCTTCACATTTGCATTCATTTTCACGATAAAGAAATGGAAGTAAATAGAATTAATTAAAACATTTTAAAGTGGTGCCAAAATAAAAAAAATATTTAAAAATCAAGTTTAGAACAGGATGAGCAGAAAAAGGCATAAATAAATGAGTAAAGCAGTAAGGTTCCTTAGAAATATACACAGATGGTCTGATGTTTAATATTGGACTGAAGGTCTGAATGAATGCAGAGTTTTTTTATTTTCCAAAAAAAAAAATAATAAAAGAACTGGAAATAACATTTCACTGACAAGCAGAAAAAAAATACAGTTGGTTACTTCAGACATGTCCTAATTTAGGACTTAATAGATTCTGGGTGCTCTTGTACTTTTGAGGTTTGATTTAAGATTATGTAAAACCAAGAACTTTCATTTTATTTTAGTGATAGATTAAAGTGTTTGAAGTATAACTTGGTGGTGGTTTCTGAAACAGTTATGAAATATATTAACAAGATCAGTAATATCGACAATATATTGGTAGTTGCTAATGTATATTTAGAGAGCAACAAAATATGAGGGTATCAGGATTTGATTAAACAGCCAGGCTAGGCATCATATGCTTGTATTTGAGTTTCCACCAGCGGCAATGCATTTAACATGGCCAGAAATCTTCCCCTGGAGGGAGTAACCAAATTAGGGCAGGAGGCACAAAAGTCAACATTCAGAGTGCTCCAGTAGGACAGACGGCTCCAGCTCCGAAGACCAAATTCAGTGTCTACTCGACTGTAATATCTTTTGCCAAACATATATTAATATTTATTGTCCCCTTCAAGGCATTTTGGACATTAAAAAGACTCAAAGGAGAAATGGACCCCTTGCCAATTTCAAGGCCATTTTAAAATGGAATGAAGCCTAAGGTTAAGTTCAGGCTATAAGTCTGTGGTGTTTATAGACTTGGCATCACACTGTATCATGCGTTCTAACAATAAATTGTCTTTAGCAGGCTCACAAATCTTCTTGAGTTCATATATCTCTTCAGAAATAACATTTTGATCAGTTGAATGTAAATAAGCCAAAACCATAGATAATAGAGTCCTTCGGATTAATAAATGAAAGGGGGAAAGATAGTATGTGGTTAACTGAGACCAAAAACTGCAACTATAGTTTTGGTTACATGTTTGAAGAAGGAATCACTTGATTCAAGAAACAGGACATTTTTTCTTGGGTTGGATCAGCAGTTCATTAGGTAGAATTTGTTCCAGTCCCCAAGCTTTAGTTATTTCTTTGGGACAAATTTAGTTTCTTCTTCTCTTTCTGTGGACTTCGCTTTCTTATTTCTCAAATTCCATATGGTTTTGAATGAATATATATAGAAAAGTCCTCAGTGAAGCTGGAGGTCATGATAGCAATCCGTGGGGAAAGCAAACCTCAGAAACCTGACTTTGGGTGTAGTAAAAACTAGGTTCTAGAGCCCATGTCTTGCGACTCCAAGTGCTCTGCTTTGACAACGACCGCACATGGTGAAGCCTACCACCTTGTACTAGGATGTCCGCAGAAGGCTCCTGGTTTCTGGTAGCTTCCCTTTCAATTTCCTTTGCACAATTTATTAAAAAACAAAAACAAAACAAAACCCTATTCTTCCATTTAACAAATATTATGCTTTTCTAGGGACAGGGTACCAGCCTATCCCTGGGAAGACTAACTACCTAATTCCAGTGACCCATTGCAAAATGAGGATACAGGGCCCCTTGTTGAAAAATTTTTAATAATTTCAAGAGGACAAGAGCAGAATATTAAACCATGTTTAGGGTTCTACTGAGTCCAAGGTCCTGTGTGACTGACTGCACATGTTGCATACCCTTGAAGCTGACCCTGGGCCCCAGATTAATTTTTTAAAAAAATGGTATTGAGGTAACATTGATTAGTGTTATATAAATTTCAGGTGTACAACATTATAAATAAATATCTATGTACTCTATTGCATGCTCATCACCAAAAATCTAGTTTCCTTCTATTACGATATGTTTGACCCCTTTTACCTAATTTGCCCTCCCTGCACCCCCTTCTGTTCTGGTAGTCACCATTCTGTTGTCTATATGTATAAGTTTGTTTTTGTTTTGTTTTGTTAGTTCATCTTTCAGAAAAATGTAAAGTCTATTCTCATTATTAGAGAACTAATCTATCAGATGACCTTTTGGTATTTTGAAGGTTTTGTTTTCAGCTTCTATTGTCTTCTTTTGAAAGTGGAGCTTCTCCTGTTATTTCTCCATCTTCTAGGTACACAATAGGTACCTAATAAATGTCTGTTGGCTTGATTTGACTGAGAGGATGTGGAGAGCACTAGCCAAGTAAGATTGTTTGCCCAGTAGCTCTTACCCATTAGTATCTTCTTGCCCATTAGTATTGCCAGAAAAAAAAAAACCCTGAACATAAGGGGATAGACCTGTTCATTAAGTAGATGGGGAATCCTTTTACAGAGCATATGCATAGCAAATTATAACTTGATATATACAATTTACACTTTAAATATCTTACAATTCTATTTGTCAATTATACCCCAATAAAGCTGAAATTTAAAACAAGGAAAAAACAAAAAGTTACACTTTTCAAAGTCTGTTTTCAAAGTAATATAGATTTATTTCAATTACTTTCTATGAAGTATGCATGTTCCCATAAGAATCATGGAGAAACATCCGTGTGTGAGGGAGGAAGATAGAATGTGAGGAGAAAAAAAATTCTACACATTAAAAAAAGAGGCCTATGCTTGAATGTTTATCTGCATTTGGCCAACAGATTTTTTTCTAGAGCTCTAGCTGTAAAACCAATTTCTAAGGCAAGGAGCAGGGATGATATGCCCACTCTGTCTGTTTTCTCCAGGTGCCCCTTGGCCCTTTTGAGAGACCAGCAGGCAATCAGTTTGTAAAATGTGACTTGAGAGCATTCCATTCTCAAACCACAATTTATTGAAATACCTGTGAAATTAATTGAATTATCCTCTTCTAAATATGTTAACATGAGTGAATCTCCATTTTCTTTGCTCTTTCCTCCAAAATTTCTTATTTTACAAAATAAGTAGAGAAACTGATACACAGAGAAATTCCCTTAAGAACAATAACAAACCTGCATTATTTTCCCTTAGAAATTAAAATTTTGGAAGTGGACATAGAATGATTTGTAGGTTTCTTAATAATTTTCTGTAAATTCTGACCAGACAGAAGTGAATAGGAGCTCATGGATGGTGGGAGCCATGAAGAGTGAGTTGAGGAGTGTATTGGTTATTAAGATCGCATGAATATAACTTTTCTTGTGACCATGATTATAGTACACCTTAACTGGCATACAGAAATTAAAGAGTACAGCTGAGTTATTAAACACCAATCCAAAAGTCCCACTGACTTAAATTCAACTTAATACTCATTAGCAAAAAAGAAACCAGAGAGTGGGTGTTGTACAAAATCTTTTTTATTATTGAAAATATAAACTGAAAAAAATCACTTAGTTGTGATTATCTTCATCTTTAATGATTGGCTTGTTATGATACTAGGAAAAAATCACACAGTGCTGGAATCTCACATTTGATAAATAAGCTTTTCAGTTAATAAATAACTGAAATACATGTTACAGTAATATGTAAAAATTAAAACTATAATATGGAAATATGAGTAATAAGCTATTATTTATCTATACATAAAGCTAATGAAGCTAAGAGCATTCAACTTATAATCAAACATCTGATTCATAAAATTTTAGGCTTTTATAAAAGAGCATAAGCCATGAGTAATATTCAAATATGAGACTAGATCTTGTTCCAATATTAACTAGCATAACAGACAAATAAGGGCAATGATATGCAATGTATTTCACGCATGCACCAGAAATCTTAAGCAAAGTATGAGGAAGATGCTCTATGAGACATCCCAGACAACCTTGTTACAGAAATCTCCACTCATTAGGGTTGGCATTATCGGTCTATCACTTAAACTGGTATTGGGAGTATACAGAAGGAAGGTGAACTCGAGACATGTCAAGGGCCATGGTTCTTGCTGTGGAAAGACAGCCACTTTTCAGTCAAGGAGAAGGAGGCTAGCACACGGAGAGATGCAGAAACAGAGTACAGTAGAATCCCACACTGTGCACAGTTCCCATGGAACTGGCACCTACACCCCCAGTTCCTGTCCACGTTTGTTATTGTATTTGTTCCATCAATTCCATATATCGATATCTTCCTATGTTTTGCTTAAGCTGCTTATGTTTCTGCCAGTGGCAACCATAAATGCTTGTTTGCCCCATACTTAGGGCTTTCTGTGACTCTGAAGCCTTGATATTCCTCCCCAAACACTACAAGTTTTTTTCAGCACACTTCTGAGTGATTCATCCAATGCTTCTATTGGTTGAATCACCATATAAAGTGGAATCACTAAGTCATAGAAAACACCACCGACACAAGTGGCAAAAAAATGAAATTACCATCTAAAAGATAAAAAGAAATACTGACTAGCTCCTCCTGAGTCCAGAAAGAGACAAACTCCTTCTTGAACAGTGGGAGCACTTCTCCTGAGACTATTTATTATTGGGGCTTTCTAATGAAATATGAGAGTATGGAGATTATGCCCAGGATTTTCTACTTAGGCAGGCCAACAGAAAGAGGCCAGAGGAAGTTATCTGTTGCTGTTCCAAAAAAGAGAGGAAAAGAGTTACTAAATTGGACAAAAGTCAGAGTTAGTCTTCAACAGCATGTCTGCGTGCCTCAGAGCCACTATTTAGGTGACTATGAATATGCAGAGCCACCTTAATACCGCGAAGAGGCTTCTTGCTTTCCGAGTAACCAAAGTTTCTGGTTAACAGAGACTTTGTGTTATGTTCAGGGTGGGAAGGTTAGGCTCATTTATGCTCTTTTTTACACTTTCATTACTTTGGGTCAAGCTAATTGACATTGGCTCAGGGCTGTCTTGGACACACAGGCTCCACTTTGCAGACCATTACTTATGTTGGGATTGATCTTGTTGCTTCCTGAAAACCATTTATGCTCATATTTATTGTCCTTTTGATTGAACTTGGACTCTTAAATTCAAATTAAAAGCCACACTCATTATCACTTACACCTTCTAGTTCTAGATGGAGAAGCAGCAAAGCGGGCACCTGTGTGGAGCATGGACACACAGTGCAGCCTGCTGGCTTTACGTCCCATCCAATTCCTTCGAGGAGGTTTTTGACATGGGCTCAGATACGTGGATTTTATTGAAAGTATATTCATTTATTTAAGTTACCTGAAGGTTTAAGATCCTAGAGGGTACAGACCACATTGTCTCTAAGTCAAGGGCAACAAACTACCATTATGTTGAAAACCATACAAGAAACAAAAGTCCTATGTTGGCAGCACCCAAGTCAAAGAAAAAAGTGGAAGGGTAGTTTTGTAGTTTAACGTAGAGGAAATAGTATCTTCACCCTTAAGAAATAATCTGCAATGTTCTATATCTCCATTTCTTCCTTTACTGAAAGACAATTATTTTGAGGCATGACCTGTTAGGTTGGTTACTATAAGTAAACAGCTTATTTTCTTTTTGCTTTGGTATTGCAATTTCAGATTTGTAATTTTCATCAATGCAGGAACTTAAATTTTAAACTAAAGAAATGCTATTTTTTCCCGGGATCATTCTTCCTAATAATAAGTGATATTCACATAATTTTTGTAGATTACATTAAGTTTCTGGTTCAGGACCAACACTTTTTGCTCTATAATGACTAATTCCTAAAGATAAATCTGTGTTTTAAATTAATCTTTCACTGTAATCTCATTCTTTGAATAATACCATTTTAACACATTCTATATTAATTCTGCAAATCTAAATGAACACATTCCTATAAATTCCTAACATTATATGTTTCAGTGCCAAGTTTTTAAACACAATTTAGTAATAGTAAAAAATGTTATTCTGATTTTTTGATGACTGCTGGAGTTTGTACGGTTTACAGATGTAAGCAAGCCAATCAGTGGAACAAGTGCTGTGTCATAGGCCTTATGTTTAAAACCCAGATCACAGAAGAGGTGCAACAGAGGCAAAAATAGAAAGAACACAGACACATGATATACAAAGCTGGGCTCCCATTTTGAGAAACAAACAAGAAATGCACCATTAAATAACAGGGATCACTCATTTCATTGTTGATTTTAGGACAGGTAGATGTTTATTTTTTAAACTTTTTTCAATCAGTAACTTTTCTGATCTTCTTGTTCTGTAGTGTAAACATACAGAGAAAAATATTTTAAGCAGCTTTTAAAGGTATTTATTGTAGGGGGATAACTTTGCTAAAATCATGCTTTCTACATCCAGGTTTCAGGGGCCAGAGGTTTTTTTGTAATAATAAAGGTGGGAAAAAGAGCAGAAAGGGCACGCAGTGTCGCAGAGGGCAGGGCTGCGAAAGGGCAGGCAGTGGCTAGGGACAGAAAACATGCACTTGGGCAATGAGGCAGCTGAGTGAGATTTCTTTTTTAGTAGAATCTTGGGGATCCCTTTGAAATGAACCTTCAATAATCCTATCCAAATTCTATATTCTGGGTGCAATTGGATTTCTCACAGTAGCTGATAAAGGAGCTAAAATCTGAGTTAAGGTTGCACAGAGGTCAAAAAGAATTAAGCCAAGAGCAAGAATAATTTTATATTTCTTTATTGATTTTAGAGAGAGAGAGGAATGGGGGGGG